>PVIA01006278.1:0-100058 GCA_004024845.1 Tonatia bakeri | reverse complement strand
GGGGAGGTGTTCCTTTCCATCCCCCTAGCCCAGAGCATGGCCATAGCTATTTAGCATATTCAAGCAACCGGCCCAAGGCTATAGGTATGTTAAATGACCATGCCATGGATTAGCTGCAAAGCTGCCCTGCATGTTCTTGCTCTGTGTGCCCCTTCCCCCAACTCACACCTGTGGTGGGGGGAAGAGGTAAAAAAAAAAAAACATCTTAGAATCTCTGGACACCTTGAGTTCTGGGCCCCATTTCAAATGTCCATTTGGGGTTCCCCCCCTCTTGGCTGCACCCTGTAACAGGACTAGTGCTCTTACAGAAGAGACTCAGAAAGCTCACTCAACTCCCACCATGTGAGGACACAGGGTGAAGCTGGCTGTCTGTGAACCAGGAATCAGTCCTCTCCAGACACTGAATCTGCTGATGCCTTGATCCTAGATTTCCCAGCCGCCTGAACTGTGAGAAATAAATTTCTGTTTTGTTTTTTTTTATGAGCCACCTAGTCTATGATATTTTTGTTACAGCAGTCCCAGAGGACTAAGACAGAAATTGGTACCAGGAATGGGGTATGTTGAGACCTTCCTTCTAAGGTGAAGGATAAGTTGTTGCATCTGACTCCTCCTACCACCAAGACAGAGGCAGAATGCCTTGTGAGTCTCTACCGATTTTGGAGGCAGCATGTTCCTAATTTGGCATCACCCCAACCTATTTACTGAGTGACCCAAAAAGCCAAAACGTTCTGCATGGGGTGCAGAATAAAAGCAGGCTCTTCAATGGACCCAGGCTGCTGTGCAAGCTGCTCTGACGGGGGCCACTGGACTAGCAGGTCCAATGGGGCGTAAAGTGTGGGTGGCAGAGAGGGATGTCATTTGGAGCCTCTGTCAGCCTCCCAGAGGATCGCAGCACAGGCCTTTAGGATTTTGGAGGAAGGCCCTGCTGTCCTCTGTAGGTAGCCACTCTCCTTTTAAGAGTTAGCTCTTAGCCTGCTGTTGGGCCTTCACAGAGACAGAACACCACCCCTAGGACATGAGGTCACCATGCCACCTGAGCCACCTGCCATCAGCTGGATGTCTTCTAACCTATAAGTCATAAAGCAGGTGTGCAGAGCCACCATCACACAGAATATTTGGGATCGGGTCTCAGGAGGTCCTGCAGGCACAAGTTACATGAAGAATGGCTCAAATGGCTATGGTCCCCACTCCTGTTACACTGCCTTCCCTCTCCCAGCCTGAATCTATGGCCTCTCGCAGAGTTCCCTGTGATCAGTGGGCAAAGGAAGAAAGGACTGAGGCCTGGCTTATGGGTGGTTCTGCTGTTTAGAAGCTGGAAACCAAGAAAGCTGGTGGTGTAGCTCAGTTCCAGTCTGAAGGCTCGAGAGCTGAGGGAGCCAGTGGTATGAGCCCCAGTTCAGGTTAAAGGGTGGGAACCAGGAGCACCAATGTCCGAGGGCAGCTGGAGACGATGTCCCAGGTCATGCAAGGACAAATCCACCCTCCCTCTGCCCTTTTATTCTGTTCAGGCCATCAACCTATGGGATGGTGCCCACCCATGTTGGGGAGGTCGATCTTTACTCAGCCTGTGATTCAAATGCCAATCTTTTCCATTCTCACAGACACACCCAGAATTAGTTTTTACCAGTCACATGAGCATCCCTTAGCCAATCAAGTTAACACATAAAATTGACCATCACAACGTGCAACACTTTTTCTTTCAAGTAACCAAACCCACGAATGCAGATTACACATGACATTTTAAAAATAGCTGTGGTCAGTATGGAAAGGAGGAAAAACAGTAACTTTGCAGTGGGAAACTTGACACATACTACCTGAGCCAGCTGATTAAGGCCAACATTATCAATAATGTCATGTCAGTAGTATGTACTCTTCACATGACATGTTCAGCATGGTGTGTTCAACACCACCTCTGTAGTGTTCCTCTCCCAAACCCATAAGCCCAGTATAATCATGAGAAAAAGACCAGAGAAAGATTCCAGCTGAGAGACAGTCCGTAAGAAACCTGAGTCAGTACTCCTCAAACCTGTCGAGGTCATCCAGAATTAGGAGAGTTTAAGAAACAGTCAAAAGGAGCCTAGGAAGACGTGATGAATAAATGTGTAATGAGGTGCTCTGGATGGGATCCTACAGTGAAAAAGAGGACGTTAGTAAAAACTGAGGAAGCCTGAATGAAATATGGACTTTAGTTAATAGTAATGTATCAATATTGGCTCAACAATTGTGACAAATGTACCATGTGGCTGTAAAATGTAAACCGTAGGTGAAAGTTGGTATGGAGTTTATATGAACTCTGTATTGTCTTCACAACTTTTTTGTAAATCTAAAACTATTCTAAAATTTAAAAATTTATTTATAAAATATCTGTGCTCAAATGAATTCATTAAAAAAGAAGTGAGGCCCTCTGGCTTGGTAGGAACCTTAAAAACTACCTAGTCCTAGTGTTCTTTTAATAACTTTTTTAAACAAGAGCACTTTATTTATTTTAAAAACTGACTTTATTTAAGCAAAACATTAATCAGAAGTCCAACTATTTGCAAATAAATGTAGATTTGCTGTGGCTGAAGTGAAGGGGCCCCTGTGCTCCAGTGGTTTGGTCCAGTCCTCCCCCATTGCCTGCCTCTGAAGCCACACTGAGGAGCACCCCCCGCCCCCCAACACCACTCTCCCCTTGGTCCTGCTCTCCCATAACACCCAAGTCCATTCTTAAACACATCTACAAATGGGTGCCCCCCAGGAAATCAGCTGTTGATATTTTTATGACTGTTATGATTCCTTGCGTTTTTTTCAACATTGGGTCAAACCTGTTTACAATATCTATTAGCTTCAGTATCATACAGAATAAATGTCAAATAGAGCTTTTCACAGTGATTTTTTTTTAAATTTTTAGATGATGGATCCTTTTTCCTCTCCTCACCTCCACGGCTCAGTTCTTACATAGCATAGAATTCCCTGTCCCTTCAACTGGGTGATAATGGTAGGGTGGCATGCCATTGTTCCTGGTCCCCATATAGGCTGATTTCTTGACTGCTCTACATGACCCCATCTATAAGCTCCCTGTTGGCTTTATTTTCTTCCCCATTCCACTTGAGTCCAGGAGCCTTTTTTTCCACCCATTTCTTCCTATAACCTTAGCTCTCATGCTACTTTCCTTCTTAGTGAATCTACCTTGCATATTGGCTTTTCTCACAGGAGCTATTTCAAGTCTTCCCCACTCCTTTCCTCAAACCCATAATCCTACCACTGGCCCTGCTTTATCTCAGCTGATCAATCCCTAGTACTACTTTAAAAATAAAATAGAAGTCATGAGATGAGGAATCCTTCAATTTTCTAACCCTGTGCCTTGGAGCTTACCTGCAGCTCTGATCATCTCTTTCTCCTCCCCTCCTAAGGTGCCCATCTCCAGTCTCAGGCTAATTTTACCATCAGTGTTTCTGATCTTATCACCTCCTACTTTATCGGACCTTGTTAATCTGCTATCCCTTATATAACTGATCCCTCACTGAAATTACTCTTGTCAAGATTACCAAAGTCCCAAATCCTGTCAAACAAGTGACCACTGGTCTCAATGAGCCCAGGCCTGCACTAGAAACAGTCATCCTGGATTCAGAGTTTGGCTTTGCCTGGAAATCTCCAAGCCCAACACAAGTTGCAGCCAACTCAGATTGCTTTATAGCACAGACAAGGTGGCACCAGGCAAAACACAGGTAGGGGCTGACCTTGGCCTGCACCACCTGGGAAACCCCCAGGGCCAGTGCACCCCCTGGACAGCTACAGACCATGTCAGAGCACCACCTACACAGCTGATCCTCTACGAAGGATGGAGATTGGTGGAAAGTGGTCACACCCAATCCTTGAAGCTGACTAGCCTGGGTACATCCCTCCCAGTGATCTACCCACAGCAACCAAGGCTCAACTACAGAAGGAGGGTGTACTCAGCCCACATGAAGGATGCACCTCAAGTACCCAACTTGGGTGATAGGGGAGGCTGTGCCACTGGACTCTATAGGACACTACTACATTAGGCAACACTACCAAGATATGGAATCAAAGCAGCTCTACCTAATGCATAGAAAAAAAACACAGGGAGGCTTCCAAAATGAGGAGACAAAGAAGCATGGCTCAAATGAGAGAACAGATCAAAACTATAGAAAAAGAGCAAAACAAAGTGCAGATAAGCAATATATTGATTGGATGCAGAGTTCAAAACACTGGTTATAAAGATGCTCATGGAACTTAGTGTGGACTTCAACAGCATAAAAAAGATCTAGTCAGAAATGAAAGATACACTAATTTAAATAAAGAACAATTTACAAGGAAACAACAGTAGAATGAATGAAGCCAAGAATCAAATCAATCATTGGGAACATAAGGAAGCAAAAAACAACCAATTCAGAACAACAAGAAGAAAAAAGACTCCAAAGTAATGAGGATAGTCTATGCAGCCTCTGGGACAACTTTAAGATGTCCAACATTCACATCATAGGGGTGCCAGAAGGAGAAGAGAAAGAGCAAGAAATTCAAAATCTATTTGAAAAAGTAATGAAAAATAAATTCCCTAATTTGGTGAAGAAAATAGATGTGCAAGTCCAGGAAGCACAGAGAGTCCCAAACAAGATGGACTCAAAGAGGCCCACTCCAAGACACATCATAATTAAAATGCCAAAGGTTAAAGGTAAAGAGAGAATCTTAAAAGCAGCAAGAGAAAAGCAGTTAGTTACCTACAGGGGAGTTCTCATAAGACTGTCAGCTGATTTCTCAAAAGAAACTTTGCAGGCTAGAAGGGATTGACAAGAAATGTTCAAAGTTATGAAAAGCAAGGACCTACAACCTAGATTACTCTATCATTTAGAGTAAAGCTATCAAATGAGAGCAAAGCTATCATTTAGAATGGAAGGGCAGATAAAGAGCTTCCCAGACAAGAAAAATTAAAGGAGTTCATCATCATCAAACCATTATTATATAAAATGTTAAAGGGACTTATTTAAGAAAAAGAAGATCAAAACTAGGAACAATAAAATGGCAATAAATACATATCTATCCACAATTGAATCTAAACAACAAACTAAGCAAACAAGAAGAACTAAGACAGAATCATGGATACAGAGAGCATTTTGATAGTTGCCAGATGGGAGGGGTGTGGGGGAATGGGTGAAGAGGTGAGGGGATGAAGAGGTACAAATAGGTAATTACAGAATAGCCAAGGGGAAATAAAGTACAGTATAGGAAATGGAATAGCCAAAGAATATCCATGCATGACCCATGGACATGAACAATGGTGTGGGGATTGCCTGAGGAAGTTAGGGGTGCTGGATGGACGGGGACAAACGGGGAAAAATCAGGACAATTGTAATAGCATAATCAATAAAATAGAAAAAAAAGATTACCAAAGTCCTCCTTGACATTTTAATTATTTTGATTTTATATAATTCACTCTTTTATCAAATATTTACAAAGCAACTGTGATGTACCAGGCAATGTAGTATTCAGTGTGGATTCATCAGTGAAAGGGGCAGGTGAAATCAGTGTTTGCATATGGGGCTGGGGATATGGAGAGGAGATAATTAACAAATGACCAAGTAAATGTATAAAATGTCAGGGAATGTGATAACTGCAGAGATGAAAAAATGAATCAGGGTAAGGAGGGTTATTATTTTAGCTAGAGTGATCAGAGAAGTCCTCTCTGAGGAGGTGGCGTCGGAGCTGAGATCTGAAGGAAGGAAAGACTGGACCCCTCTTGGATCTGGGGAACAGCATGACAGCTGGTGGGAAAAGCAAAGACAATGACCCAGAGTTAGGAATGAGGAGGTATATTTGAAGAATGACCAGAAGACCCAAGTATTTGGATGAGAGTGAGCAAGTTAGAAGGGTAGAGAGGAGATTGGAAGGAGAGGTGTCAAATCACATACCCTCAAACTTTGACATACATTTTTGGTTTAGCTTCCAGATTTTTCTCTGACTTCTTGCTTTTCCTATTTAGTCTCTTTTGTAGATCCTCTTCTCTGCTGGTTCTTTATGTACTGATATTTGGCAAGATTCTACCCTAATCCATCCTCTCTGGACATATTTTTCCTAGACAAACAGAGTAGACACTTAATAAACATTATGCTATTCTCAATACTTTGAGTACCATGTCCATTCTGTTAAGTCTTCTCAGACCAAACTCTGGTTTGTCTATAGATCAATTGAACTCTGGCTCAATATTCATATATAATCTTACCAAGCAAAGATGACAATGGGATTCTCTCCTCCATTATTTTTAGGTTCTACAATTTAAAAAATGTAGGCTATGTCTGTGTCTTAGTTATTGAAATAGCCCCAAGGTCTCGTATGGTGCCTGGCTGATTGTAGAATGAATATAGAATCCATTAACATCTTGCTGGCCAAGATGGAGGCATAGGTAGACACACTGTGCCTCCTCGCACAACCAAAAGAAGGACAACAACAAATTTAAAAGTAAAAAACAACCAGAACTAACAGAAAATCGAACTGTATGGAAGTCTGACAATGAAAGAGTTAAAAAACATTCATCCGGACCAGTAGGAGGGGTGGAGACTGGCAGCTGGGCAGAAGACTCACAGCCAGGCAGTGCTGGAAGACCAGGGTAGGCAAGGCTGCAGCTGGTGGACCTGGCGAGGGGTCAGATTGCAGACTGGGCAGTCCCACATTCGCATGCTGATAAATCAGGAGGAACAAGTGGGGACTGAGACAGACCAAGCAACCCAGGGTTCCAGTATGGGGAAGTAAAACCTCAAACCTCTGATTGAAAACATCTGTGGGGGTTGAGGCGGCCATGGAAGAAACTCCCAGCCTCACAGGAGAGTTAATTGGAGAGACCAACATGGTTCTAGACCATACACAAACCCAAACACTCGGGAATGAGCACCAGAAGGGCCCAATTTGATTGTGGGTAGCTGAGGAATTGACTGAAAACCGGCAGAGAGTGAAGCAAGCCACATTGTTGCCTCTCAAACCGCACCCCCCAGCGCACAGCATTACAACAAAGCAATGTGGGTTGCCCCGCTCTGGTGAACACCTAAGGCTCCACCCCTTACTATGTAGCAGGCATGTGGAGACAAAAAAAAAAAATGGCCCAAATGAAAGATCAGATCAAAGCTCCAGAAAAAATACTACTAAGCAACGAAGAGATAGCCAACCTATCAGATGCACTGGTAATCAGGATGCTCACAGAATTGGTAGAATATGGTCACAAATTAGATGAAAAAATGAAGACTATGCTAAGTGAAATAAAGGAAAATGTACAGGGAACCAACAGTGATGGGAAGGAAACCAGAACTCAAATCAATGATGTGGACCAGAAGGAAGAAATAAGCATTCAACCAGAACAGAATGAAGAAACAAGAATTTAAAAAAAAACTGAGGAGAGGCTTGGGAACCACCAGGACATCTTTAAATGTTCCAACATCCAAATCATAGGGGTGCCAGAAAGAGAAGAGGAAGAGCAAGAAATCGAAAACTTATTTGAACAAATAATGAAGGTGTATGTCCCCAGTCTGGCAAACAAACTAGACTTCCAGGAAGTCCAGAAAGCTCAGAGAGTCCCAAAGAAGTTGGACCCAAAGAGGACCACACCAAGGCACATCATAATTACATTAGCCAAGATTAAAGAGAAAGGAGGAGAAGATTCTTCTCCACAAGGAGAAGAATCTTAAAAGCAACAAGAGAAAAGGAGACAGTTACCTACAAAGGAGTGCCCATAAGACTGTCAACTGATTTCTCAAAAGAAACCTCACAGGCAAGAAGGGATTGGAAAGAAATATTCCTAGTCATGAAAGGCAAGGACCTACATCCAAGATGACTCTATCCAGCAAAGCTTTCATTTAGAATGAAAGGGCAGATAAAGTGCTTCCCAGAGAAGGTCAAATTGAAGGAGTTCATCATCACCAAGTCCTTATTATATGAAATGTTAAAGGAACTTATCTAAGAAAAAGAAGATAGAAAATATGAACAGTAAAATGACAACAAACTCATAGTTATTAACAATCAAACCTAAAACAAAAACAAACTAAGCAACTAGAACAGGAACAGAATCACAGAAATGGAGATCACATGGAGGGTTAGCAACAGGGGGGTGGGTGGGAAGAGAGGGGTAAAAGGTACAGAGAATAAGAAGCATAAATGGTAGGTAGAAGATAGACAGGTGGAGGTTAAGAATAGTGTAGGAAATGGAGAAGCCAAAGAACTTATATATATGACCCATGGACACGAACTAAAGGGAGGGAATGAGGGTGGGAGGGGGTGCAGGGGGGACAACTGTAATAGCATAGTCAATAAAATATATATTTTTAAAAAGAATGAATATATGAATCCAATGAAGAAAGACAGAATTCTTTTGTTGGCACCTCGTTCATGATATTGGCGAATAATGAATATTACTCGTAGCACACCCTAATGCTCCTCGAGATGAATGTTCAGACTATCTTCACAGGCTGTCTGTCTGTGTTACATTTTGTCTTGTTATATTTGGCTCATATTCCGGGATTTCAAGACATTTAGGCATTTTGATTACTTTACCTCTGATTTTGACAAGAATATCTTTTATATCTTTAATTCAGTCATTGATAATACTGATGAAGATGTGAGGCCGGAGAAACAGAGAACCCTCCAGATAATGTAATAGTTTATTTAAAAAATTTATTTTTAAATGATATTTTATTGATTATGCTATAACAGTTGTTCCAATTATTTCCCCTTTGCCCACCTCCACTCAGCACCCCCCCCCCAGGTAATCCCCACACCACTGTTCATGTCCATGGGTCATGGGTACAAGTTCTTTGGCTACGCATTTCCTATGCTGTACTTTACAACCCCTTAGATATTCTGTGACTATGTATTCGTACTTCTTCATCCCCTCACCTCTTCACCCACTCCCCCACACCCCTCCCATCTGGCAACCATCAAAATGCTCTCTGTATCCATGATTCTGTCTCAGTTCTTCTTGTTTGCTTAGTTTGTTGTTTAGATTCAATTGTGGATAGATATGTATTTATTGCCATTTTATTGTTCCTAGTTTTGATCTTCTTTTTCTTAAATAAGTCCCTTTAACATTTCATATAATAATGGTTTGATGATGATGAACTCCTTTAATTTTTCTTGTCTGGAAAGCTCTTTATCTGCCCTTCAGTTGTAAGTGATATCTTTGGTAAGTAGAGCAAGTTTTGCTGTAGGTCCTTGTTTTTCATAACTCTGAATATCTCTTACCAATCCTTTCTAAGCTTACAAAGTTTCTTTTGAGAAATTAGCTGACAGTCTTAGGAGAACTCCCCTGTAGGTAACTAACGGCTTTTCTCTTGCTGCTTTGAAGATTGTCTCTTTATCTTTGACCTTTGGCATTTTAATTATGATGTGTCTAGGTGTGGGCCTCTTTGAGTCCATCTTGTTTGGGACTCTCTGTGCTTCCTGGACTTACATGTTTACTCCTTCAACCAAATTAGGGAAGTTTTCTTTCACTATTTTTTCAAATAGATTTTGAATTTCTTGTTCTTGCTCTTCTCCTGGCACCGCTATTATTTGAATGTTGAAATGCTTGAAGTTGTCCCAGAGGCTGCTTACAATAGTCTCATTTTTGTGAATTCTTTTTTCATCTTGTTCTGATTTTTTTTCTTATTTTGCTTCTTTATGTTCCAAATTATTGATTTGATCCTTGGCTTTGACCATTCTACTGTTGTTTCCCTGTAAATTGTTCTTTTTTTTTTCAATTAGTGTATCCCTCATTTCTGACTCAATCTTTTTTATACTGTTGAGGTCCTCACTAAGTTCTTCGAGGATCCTTATAACCATTATTTTGAACTCTGCATCTGATAGATTATTTATCTCCATTTTGTTTAGCTCTTTTTCTGGAGTTTTGATCTCTTCTTTCTTTGGGCCATGTTTCTTTATCTCCTTGTTTTGATAGCCTCCCTGTGTTTGTTTCTATGTATTAGGTAGAGCTTCTATGACTCCCTGTCTTGGTGGCATGGCCTAATGTAACAGATGGACTGCAGGGTCCAGGGGCACAGCCTCCCCTATCACCCAAGCTGGGTACTTGGGATGTGCCCTTAACATGGGCTGTGTATACCCTCCTCTTGTAGTTGAGGCTTGGTTGCTATTGGTAGGTCAATGGGAGGCATTTACCCAGGCCAGTCAGTTGCAAGGACTGGCTGTGACCACTGACCACCAACCTCCACCCTCTGTGGAGGATCAGCTGTACAGGGGAAGGGTGGTGTTGCTCTGACATGTCTGTAGTCCTCCACTGGGTGCTCAGGCTCTAGGGTTCCCCAGATGGTGGAAGCCAAAGTCAACCCCCAACCTGCATGCTGCCCGGGACCACACTGCATGAGCTATTGAGCAATCTGAGATGGCTGGGCTTGGAGATTCCCATGGGCAGCCAAGCTGTGAACATAGGCTGGCTGCTGCTAGTACTGGGCTTGGAAACACTTAGCAAGAGATACAGGGGCTGGGGGCTGACTGAGGCTGACTCTTGCTTGTTTGAGAGGATTTAGGAAGTTGTGCAGCATGAGTCAAGACCAATCATTTATATGGAAAGGTCACCATTAACATTTTGGGTGGGCCCATAAGTTGGACGGGATGGAGTCTCACAGGATCTCCAGGGCAAAGCAAAGTTTCAGCCAGGTTGATGGAGTCTCTGATATGGCACTTCACCTGCCTGTGGCTCTGTGGCTCTGTTGGGGGAGTGCTCAGAAAAGGGACAGTGGCCTCTGCCCACCTTTCTGTCTGGGAGAAAGCTATTTTCCAGCTCTCACCTTGGTGCCAGACACTTCAGTTCCTCCCTGAATGCCACTGGTGTCTTTCAAGTTGATACCGTGGTGCTGGAGCTCTGTGGAGTGAGTTTGAGTAATTCTGTGTGTGGTTCTTTAAGAGAACTGCCTGGGACTCCAGAATTTTCTTCCACCCACTAAATCTCTACTAGTTTTTGCAGCCAGAAGTAATGGGGACTCATTTTCCTGGCACTGTAACCCTGGGAGGGAGGGTCTGGTGTGGGTTTGGACACTTCGCTCCCAGGATATGCCTCCCAAAGTTTTATTTACCATATGTGGATGTGGGACTAGCCCATTCCATGTCTCTACCCCTCCTACCAGTCTAGTTGTCAGACTACCATCCAGCTTGATTTCTGACAGTTCTGAGTGATGGTTGTTCTATAGTTTAGTTACCATTTTGATATGGTTGTGCAAGGTGAGTCATGTTTACCTACACCTCCATCTTGACCAGAAGTCTTCCAATAATGTGATAATTTTTAAATCCTGCTCTATGACTAATAAGTGCCCTTTTATAATAATAGAATCATTTAATTAGGATGCTAGAAGGAACACTGAATATCATTAGTCAGACCTGTGTATTTTGCAGATGAGGAAACCACAGCTTTTAGATATTAAGTAGTTTCAGCAATGTCACATGGCTTATTAACAGAGGACCTGGGATGAGGGACCAAATTCCATTTACTCGAATTTCCATGTGCAATTCATTTTTATTCTTTCCTTTTTATTTCTGTGGTCTACTATTTGTTACTGAGTAGCAAATTACCCTGAACCTAGCAGCTTAAAACAATAATGAACATTTTTATCTCACAATTTCTTTGGGTTAGGAACTCTGAAGCTTGGAGGGATGATTCTCACTTAGGATCTCCCACTGGATTGTACTTGGACAGCAACTGCAGTCTGAAGCAGCGGCTGGGCTGGAGGATTCGATCACAAGATGGCTCACTTGTAGGGCTTGCAAATTTGTTTGGAAGATGACAGGTCTCAGTTACTCACCACATGCACCTTGCCATGGGGCAGTGTGAGGGCCCTTACAACATACCACCTGACTTCTCCCAGACCAAGTGATCCAAGAAAGTGAGAGCAGGGAGGAAGCCACATTGTCTTTTGTGAGCTGGCCTCAGAAGCCACACTCATCATTTCTGTAGTGTCCTATTGGTTACACAGGTCAACTCTACTCAGGGTGAATGCCACAGGGTGAAGGTCATGGGGTACCTCACAGACTGCCTACCACATTTGGCTGGCACCCCAGTTGAGGCTCTTTATTTTTGCCCAGAGTAAAATTATAACATCTGGATGACCTTCCCATCTCTAATTTTTCCACCCTTTTGAGTGAAAATCTCATAGAACTGCTAATGAGTCTTGGTAAAATTCAGCTCTGAGATGAACTATCCTTACTCTACTTTTTTTCCCTTTGTTTTTTTAAAGAGTGAAAAGGTGATTGTTGCTAAAATGATCATATAATTTATTATCCAAATCATAGGACTTTTGAGAGTGAAACAGGGTGTTCTTAGCACTTATGCATGAACTAGAGATATAAATTGATACTGTCTGGAGAAAACCAGGATTTATAGTCATCTATCACCTACCAATTAAAAATAAGAACATTATTCTCTCCATTTTTTTGTAGTGACAACAGTTTTCTCTTCCATCATTTTTCTTTCTGTCACTGTTGGTATTTCTTCTTCTCTATCCAATGATACTGTTTTGTGTTTCCCAAACATTGTTAGGCTTCAGTAGCTTCTTCCTGCTTTTGCATATACTATTTCTCCCAAATGTAATTGCCTCTTCACTTCCATGTCTCCTGACTCCAGCCTCTTCTGGAAGGCTGCAGTGGCAACAGCTTCCCATACACTGTGCTCTTTTATCTTGAAGGAATTTTTTTTTACTTCTTCCATCCTTCCCTTCTTTCCTCCTACTGCTCTTCCTTTTTCCTTTTCCATATAATTATTCAGTGTCTTCAGTGTACCAAATGCTAAGTATCTATGCACTTAGCATAAATTTTTTCTTGTGGTTATTTGTGGAACTATTTTGACTGCCATACAAGTTTTTAAGTATATTTTTATTTTTCAATTACAGTCAACATATAATATTATTAATTTCAAGGGTATAACCCAGTGATTAGACATTATAAAACTTATAAGATGATCATTCCAATAAATCCAGTACCCCTCGGCTAGTAGCCACCTGGCACCATACATAATTATTACAATATTAATGACTATTTTCTATTCAGTACTTTACATTCCCATAACTATTCTATCAATACCAATTTGTACTTCTTAATCCCTTCACCTTTTTCATGCATCCCCCCAACTTCCCTCCCTTCTGGCAACTGTCAAAATGTTTTCTGTGTCTATGACTCTGTTTTTATTCTGTTTAATTGTTTGTTTTGTTTTTTAGATCCCACGTATAAGTAAAACTATATGGCATTTACCTTCATCTGACTTATTTTACTTAGCATAACACGTTCTAGGTCTGTCCATGTCTTGCAGATGGTAAGACTTCATTTTAGTTTTTAATGGCTGAGTCATATTTCATTGTATATATGCACTACTTCTTCTTTATGCCTTTATTTATTGATGGACACTTAGTTTGCTTCCATATCTTGGCTATTGTAAAGCTGCTATGAGTTATTTGAGTTTTGGGTTTCTTCAGATAAATACCCAAAGGGGATTTGCTGGGTCTTCCTTTGTCTCTTGTTATACCCTTTAAATTTATTTTGTCTGGTATAAGTCTTACTACCTCAGCTTTTTGTTTGTTTCTTTACATTTTCATGAAATCTCTTTTTTCATCCCTTTTCTTCCAGTCTGTGTGTTTCTATTTGAAGTGAGTTTCTTGTAGACAACATATATAGAGGTCTTGTTTTGTTATTTGTTCAGCCATTATGTCTTTTGATTGGAACATTTAATCCATTTACATTAAAAGTAATTATTGATAAAGATGTATTTATTGCAATTTTATTATTCATGTATTTTATCTTTCTTCTTCTTCTTGAAGACATTTTAGCTTTTTTTTTTTTTTTTTTTGGTAATGTTAGTTAGGTGGTGATGAACTCCGCTAACTTTTTTGTGCCTGGGAAGCTCTTTATCTCTCCTTCGATTCTACACAATACCTTTGCTGGGTAGAGTAATCTTGGGGTGGGCTTGGCTTTTTATCACTTTATTTCTTGTCAGTTCCTTCTGGCCTGAAAGGTTTCTATTGAGAAATCAGATGACAGTCTTAAGGGAGCTCCTTTGTAGATAACTAACAGCTCTTTTCTTGTTGCTTTTATTCATTTTTTAGTTCATTTTTTATTGTATTTTTCCATTACCATTTATCTCCCATATTCCTCCTCCCCCCTGTAATCACCACATTACTGTCCATGTCCATGAGGTCTTTTTTTCTTTTTTGTTCAATCCTTTCACTCTCTACCCACCACCCAGCACTGTCAGCCTGCTCTCTATGTATGAGTTGGTCTCTATTTTGCTTGTTAGTTCAGATTGTTCATTAGATTCCACGTATGAGTGAAATCATATAGTCTTTCTCTGACTGGCTTATTTCACTTAGCATAATGTTCTCCAATCCACCCATGCCATTGCAAAAGGTAAAATTTTCTTCTTTTTTATGGTTGAGTAGTATTCTATTGCGTAAATGTTTCATAGTTGTTTTATCAGCTCATCTACTGATGAACACTAGGGTTGCTTCCAAATCTTGGCAATTGTAAATAATGCTTCAGTGAACATAAAAGTGTTTATATTCTTTTGAATTAGTTTTCAGGTTTCATTGGATGAATTCCTAAAGTGGAATCACTGGGTTGTAAGGCAGTTCTTTTTTTAATTTTCTGAGGTATCTCTATACTACTTTCCACAGTGGCTGCACCAATCTTCCCTTCCCACCAACAGTGCATGAAACCTCCCCTTTCTCCACATCCTCACCAACACTTGTTGTTTTTTGATTTATTGGTGATAGACATACTGACTGGTGTGAGGTGATATCTCATTGAGGTTTTAACTTGCATTTCTCTGATGATTGAGCATCTTTTCATATGTCTATTGGCCCTCTGTATGTCCTCTTTGGAAAAGTGTCTATTCAAGTCCTTTGCCCATTTTTAATTGGATTTTTTTATTGTTGAGTTGTATAAGTTCTTTATAAAGCTTGGATATTAATCCCTTATCAGATGTATCAGTGAATATGTTCTCCCATTCCATATGTTGTCTTTTCGTTTTGCTGATGATTTCCTTTGCTGTGCAAAAACATTTCAGTTTGATGTAGTCCCGTTTGTTTATTTCTTTTTTCCCCCTTGCCTGAGAATGTATATCAAATAAAATATTGCTGTGAGCAATGTCTGAGATTTTACTGTCTATGTTTTCTTCCAGGATTTTTATGGTTTGGGTATAACATTTAAGTCTCTCTTGATGCTTTTAAGGTTCTCTCTTTGTCTTTAAACTTTGACCTTTTAATTATGATGTGCCTTGGTGTGGGATTCTTTGAGTTAATCTTGTTTGGGACTCTCTGTCTTTCCTAGACTTATATGTTTATTTCCTTCACCAGGTTACAGGAGTTTTCTGCCATTTTTTCACATAGGTTTTCAACTTCTTGCTCTCTCTCTTCTCCTTCTAGTACCACCATGGAATGCTTGAAGTTGTCTTTGAGGCTCCTTACACTGTTTTCATTTTTTGGATTCTTTTTTCTTTTAGCTGTTCTGATTGAGTGTTTTCTGCTTCCTTATCTTCCAAAATCTCTGATCTGATCCTCTGCTTCATCTGCTTCATTGTTGGTTCCTTGCAATGTATTCTTTATTTCAGTTAATGCATTTTTCATTTCTGTCTGTTTTTTTATGTTTCCACCTCAATTTTTAAGTTTTCTATCTCTTTGTTGAAGTTCGCACTAAATGCCTCTACTCCTCCCCTAATTTCATTAAGCATTCCTATAAGTGGTGTTTTGAACTCTGCATCCAGTTGATTGCTTGTCTCCTTTTTATTTAGTTCTTTTCCTGGAGTTTTGTTCTGTTCTTTCATTTGGGACGTGTTTCTTTGTCTCCTCATCTGGCCACCTCCCTGTGTTTGTTCTGTGTATTAGGTAGAGCTGCTATGTCTCCTAGTCATGTCAGAGTGGCCTTATTTAGAAGGTGTCCTGTAGGGCACAGTGGTGCAGCCTCCCCAGTCACCTGTGCTGGATGTTCCAAGTGCACCCCTCTGGTTGGCTTGTGCACTCTCCTGTTGTAGTTGAACCTTGGTGCTGTTGGCATGTCAATGGGAGAGATTTATCCCCAGGCAGATTTGCTGTGAGGACTGGCCAAGCCCACAGCCGAGAATCAGCTGTGCAGGGGCTCTTCCACCTGCCAAGTCTGCTCCTTGAGAGTTTTGTTCATGGAGGTGGTTGGGAGGTGCTCTAGCATGGTCTAAAGCTGACCACTGAGCATGCTGTTGCCTGGGCCTCCCAAGAGGTACAGAGTAAGGTCAGCTGCTCCCTGTGCCCTGCCTGAGGCCTCTCAGCATGAACTACAAAATGATGTGCTGATGGTTGTGGCTTGTGCTGGGCTTGGAGATTGCAGGGAAAGGCCAAGCTATGTCCAAGGCTAGCTGCCACTACTGCTGGGCTTGGGGCTCCTTAGTAAGTGGTACAGGACGTGCTGAAATCAGATGCTGCTTATTTGGGGTTTGTGAACCTTTGAAAGTTTTTAGGAAAGTTAGCAGCATGAGCCAAGAAAGGCTACTGGAACCAGCTTAGGTGAGCCCACAAGTTGGTAGTGTGAGATCTCAGGGAATTACCAGTGCTGGTCAAACAGTGTGAGCCAGATTGATGGAAGCCTTCTGGCTTTGTGGGGGAAGGGCTCAACAAAGGAACAATGGCCCCTGCTAGCACTTCTATATCACAGAGAGCTGCCCCTCCATCCCTCTCTGGACAATTCAATCTCTCTCCATATGTCCCTGGGGACCTACAAGCTGATGCCCCAGCACTGGAGCTCTGAGTAAGTGAATTATAGTGAATCCATGGTAGGCCCTTTAAGAGGAATGCCCAGGACTCTAGAAGCCCTTTGTCTCACTCAGCCACAATCCCTGCTGGTTTTCACAGTCAGAAGTTATGGGGACTCTCCTCCTGGTCCTGGAGCCCTGGGGGCTTGATGTGGGCTGGGACCCCTTGCTCCTCAGAGTGGAACTCCACAGCTGAGATATTTCTCTTGATTTTTAAACACCACATGTTGACCATGGGACCTGCCTGTTCCGTGTCTCTACCCCTCCTATGAGTCTCCGCTTGTTTTCTTCTGAATATTCTCGGTTATACAGCTTCTCTTCACCTAAAGTTCAGGCGGTTTTCAATGGCGGTTTTCTGTAGTTTAACTGTAATTTTGATGTGGTTGGGGAGGCAAGCACAGTTTACATACTCCATCATCTTGTGTCCTCTGAGTTTATAATCCCTTGAGTATAGGGCTATATCATATGTATTTAGCAAAATCTCAATAAATGTTGAATAAACCATTAAACATTGTAGATCCTTAACAAATTTTAGTTTAATGAAATCAGACAGATTCTGAAAAAGAAATCTCTTAGAAGAAGATTTTGATCTTCATAGTAAGGGCTTTTTTCTCATTCAAAGTGGTTTTCTCATACAAAATTGTAAAATTTTGGGAATGTATGGAACCCTTACACATATGGAAAAAGGAAAACTGAACCCTTTTTCCTTTTGAAGTCTTCAAATACATCTGCCCTTGGTATACAACTAAATGATGTCTGGACTCACTTCTCATGGATGGAGTTAATTTTTACATTGTTTCTTTCCCCTATTGCCTGCCTACCCAAAAGGACAAAAGAAATATTACAGTTTCCATAGGTGAGATGTGGGTTTACTTGTTACCCAAGAAGTTAAATATGTTCAAGTAATGATTCAACCTTGGCTGCACATTAGAGCCCTGAAGATTGTTTGGCAATCCCAGTGTCCCGGCTGCATTGCAGACGGAATGTGTCAGGATCTCTGGGGGTGAGACCCTTGCATTATACCTTTAAGGTATAATGCCAAAGCTCCTCAGGTGATTCCAATGAGGAGCCAGAGGTGAGAACCCCTGTGCTCAACCAAGTGACCCAATTTGTTCATGACCTTGAGGGGTTTTTTTGTCTCTTTTGACTGTATCCATCTGTGAAATAGGGTTTCCTATCCAATTTTTTTTTCTGTCTGCTCTACTCCACTGTTAAGAAAATCAAATGAACTATCAGAGAGAAAAGGCAACTAGAAATAAAGACCCTGAGAATTCTGTTACCCCAGTAGGCTCTAGCTGCTATTTCGCACTGCTAATAGTGTGGTCATTCTTTGGAAAAGTGAGGTTGGGTTGCTGAATGTATCTTGCTATGGTGGAGATAAAAGCTTCTCTTCTCTTTACCACACCTTTTGCCCGCTCACTTATTCACCACAATTCCACAGAAGAGTCTGCTTTCCCTTTACTTACCTCCATTTTCCGTGGCTTAGAGAGGCTTCTCCATGTGGCCTGTTACTCTACTGACACCCAAATATGATGGGTCCAGAGAGGACTGCCTGTCCTTGATCCGAGTGGTTGCAGTTCATGGTCTGCAAGTATATTTACTGCAAGATTTTGCTTTCCTTTGGGCAGAGAGGAAAAATAAAACTTTTCTAATTGTCTGGCATTGTGGGGGTAATAATAGCTAATATTTGCTAAATATTATGTGTGACCCAGGATCTTTACTTGCATAATCCTATTTCATAGTCACACCAATCCAGCGAGCTGGGTTCTATTATCATTCCCATTTTGTAGATGAAATAAGCAGAGATGTAGAGAGGCAAAGCAACTTCTCCAGGGTTGCTTAACTATTAAGGGAATGAGCAAAGATGTGAACTCAGAAAGTCTGAAAACAGAGCTTTTTTTTTTTCACGAGGCATTGTTCAAAACAATTTGTATTTTTTAACTCACCTAATCTCTGGCAACCATATAAAGCAGAGGCTCTTACCTTCATTTTATAAAAATGAAGAAATTAGAGCACATTGAGGTTAAGTGACTTGCCCGTGGTCACACAGGTAAGATGAAATTGTTTGGGCAATAACTTGAAGGAAGACTGATGAAGCTGTGAGGGATTTTCTTACATCCCCTACCCTCCCAGAAGTGAAAGCAAGAAAAGCAGAAGACAGCTGGCCATTCTGCCAGAGGCATCACAATGACTCCTGACAAGGGTGTAAGGCTTCCCGGCTCCCAAAGGCTGTGTGAGCCCACTCAGAGCCTCCTCCTCACAGCAGCCCTGGGAGGCGAGTGTGCATCATCCATCCGCAGAACTCATGCCCTTAACCACCTGGCCCTCCGGCCTCCCAGGGGCAGTACTTGTCCCAGTGGCTGCTTCCCAGAGAGTAGCTCCAGTGACTAAGGGACAAACTAGTGGTGCCCTGAGGCTGCCTCCACCTGGAGGAGAGAACCAGGCACAGACAGACCACTGGACTGACTTGATGAGAGCAGCTGTGATGAGAATGGCTTTGGTTTAGCACTTCATGAGGAGGAGGAAGAGAGAGCTGAGCTGTCCACATGTTCATTAGGAGTCACACTGGGGAGAGGTAGCTGGCAGCTTACAAAGCCACACTTTCTACAGCCTCCGTCATGACTAGTGTCCCAGAGAAGCCATGCTGTTGTATTCCTTCTTTAGAGAAGAAATCTGGCCCAGGCCTGAGTAGCTCAGTTGGTTGGAGCATTGGAGCATCATCCTGTGCCCCAGAAGTTCATGGGTTTGATTTCCAGTCCCGGATGGGGCATGTACAGGAGGCAACAGATCTCTCTCTGTCTGTCTCTCTCGTTCTCTCTCTCCTCTCCCACCTTTCCTCTCTCTCTCTCTAAAACTTAATGAATGTCCTCAGGTGAGGATAACAAAAAAGAGGGAGAGGAAGGAGTTGGGGACTGATTGAAAGAAAGTGAAGGGATTAGTCAAATAACACATATGAAGGACCCATGAACATAAACAATGGTGTGGGGAATGACTGTGGAAGTGAGGAGCAGGCAGGGTGGAGGGGTGCAAAGGGGGGAAAACTGGGACAACTGCAATAGCATATACAATAAAAAATAAAGTATAAATTTAAAAAATAAAACTAAATTTTAAAAAGAAGAAAAAAAAAGAAATCTTCTGGTTTACTTCTATTCACATTAGGAACATCCTAATAACCAGATAGATAATAACAATAATAGCAATTATTAGTCATAACCAATATTGAGTACACACTGTGTGCCAGATCCTCCACTAAGAACTCCGGTGAGTTATTTCACTGTCACAGTGTTTGGGCAGGAGCTATTAACTCCACTTAGCAGGTCAGGAGAGTGGGGTGAGAGCTAGCTGAACTTCCCAGGGCCACGGCCAGTGGGTGGCAGTCAGGACACAAGACTCAGTCTGCCCTCTGCCTCCTGCTGAATGGTGCTCAGAGGAGAACCCTCCTCCCTGGAGGGCATGACAACCCCTGGAGGTTTCCAGAACTAGCCTCCCAGAACACAATGTCCTGGGCCTGTGAGGAATTAAAGGTGATTTTCCTACTCACTCAGTTTAAAAAAATACCTTGCTATAAAATAAAATAAAATAAAATAAAATAAAATAAAATAAAATGAAATGAAATAAAATAAAATAAAATACAGGCACAGGTCGTGACACATGAGCAATGAAGCACCACTAGCTATTTCAGAAGCCAGCCCTTCTCTGTGCCCTGATTTAATCACAACTGCCCCCACCCCCAAGAATCAACCCCCTAACTCTTGTTGCCTTATACTTTTCTCAGCCAACTGCAAATCCCTTGACATTCTAGTGTAGTCTTTTCCATTTAAAAAAATCATCATGTCTTAAAAGTCTCCGTTAGTCTCCATGTTCACCTGTCATCAGTTTCTTCTCCTTAAACTCTATTTCTTGAAGAACTCAGGGCATTTGACCTGTGAGTTTCTCGCAGTCTGGCTTAGGCTGCTTTCTCACTCTTAATTTGGTTCACGCTTTTGTCCTCCTCATTTTCTGAAAATTGATTTCTGGACCCAGGAGTTTGATATGAGTGGATCATTTTGGCAAGATTGTAGGCGATATTGTTTTCTTCTCATGAAGCCCATGATGTCTGTCTCTTTTTGTGATCCATCGTTACTCAATGTCTTGATTCATCAATTGACTGGATGTTGCAAAATGGTGATATTCCATCATTTCTTTTTCATTTATTTGTTAGGATACTTTTCAAAAGAGGTGCTTACTCTGAACAACTATTTGTTTATCTGATATTGTTGTTGTTGGTATAGGGGGAAAGAGGATAAATGCTTGATTCTTTTCCTTTACTTGCCAGTTTTCAACATACTGAATTAATTACTCGAATTATTGAAGGGACCATTGAATGTGACCAATTAATTGTGTTTTCTAAAATTTAATCTCTCATTTTAAAGTAACTGAGAGCCAGAGAGGTTCAGTAACTGACTCACCACACAGCACATTGGGGTCACAGGTATGGGATAGAGGAGTGCACACCTGCCTTTCAGTTCATTTAAATCTCCCCCTTTCAGTAGCAGAACACCAGGCCTGGAGCCCTAGGCTCACAGGCTGTCCCTGAGAATATCTGAAATGGCCAATAAGGATTCAAAGCATTGCCCAGCTTCCCCACTGGCTCCCTGCCTTCACTCCTATTTCCTGTAGCCAGGTTGGGACTCATTGGTAAGGGCCAGGAGGGCCTGCAATTTGTGAACTGCTTCTGAGAGGGGAGAGTTGCCAGCCCTGGACATTCTGCCTGGTGTCAGGGAGTCGTGGGAATGTGCCCAGGTTGCTGTGGGGAGGTTTTCAGCCCTGGCTGCCACAAAGCACTCTCCTGCCAAATCCTGTCTTGCTGATTCTCAGCAGGAAAATGGGAAGTCAGAGTAGAAAGTTCCAGCCTGTCAGAAGAGAAATAGTGGAGACACCGTCTGTCCACCATGTTAACTCTCCTAGCTTGAGAGAGATACAGAGAGGAAGAATATTGGTAAAGGATGTCTGGGAAAGATGAAGGAACAAATAATCAAACAAGAGAATGGAGAGTATGTCATGACCCAGTGTGTGCATGCCCACACCAGAGAGAGAGAGGGAGAAAGAGAGACTGCCCACCTCCTGAAGACTGTTCAGCAGTCCATCTGTTCACACCTACTTATGTAGCCGATGACCTCAGACCCACACACTTGTCCTCCTCTCCCCCTCCCAGCTCTTTGTTCTGCTTCCCAACCCCCCTTCCTGGGCTGGGGGAGAGTGACGGCAGCAGAGCAAGGCTAGTGAGAGATAAGAACATAATATTTTATGTAAGGAGGCAAATTCCTGCTCACTTGTGGGCTAGAGAGCCAGTCAAGGACAAGGACAAGGCTGCTGCCAAGGGCCCTGGTGTGTGTTCAGAAGCACACTGTTGTGTTTACCCTGGCTGGAGAGGAGGGCTGCTCGCACTGCAGTCTTGGAAGTGAAATGAGACTCAACAGTGGGAGACACTGCACCCTCAAATTGGGATTTTTGGGCCAAGGGTGCCAAAAGCTGGTCACTCTAGTTTTCCTTGGCAGAAGGTTCTGGAGGACCGAAGCCTATACAAGAGGAAAGGATATAGTAGGCAAGGTGCTAGAGTGGAATGTATTTTTAAATTTCAAGTTGTGAACTTAATTCAGTGAGATGTGATCAGCATATTATAAAAAATGAAATAAAATAGACAATAGACCAGTGCACATTACATGAAGATGGCAAATATTATTTCATGAAACCCTTTTTAATGTTGTGTGTGTGTGCTGGGTTATAACGTACCTTTTACTATAAGTCACAGCCAAAAACTTCGAATATCATTGCTATTTTAGAAAGTATCAGGGGTGAAGACGGATTCACTGCAGGTTCCGCCATGAGATTGTTGTGTGGTCAGTGGTTTAACCTCTCTGGTCTTCATTTTCATCATCTGTGAAGAGAATGAATGGAGAAACCAGAAAATGGGATAAGACTGATGATTTCTAAGGCTCCTTCCAGTCGTCACAGTCCATCATTTTTAAGATAAATGAGAACTCAATTCGTGTTTAAAGCTTCTCTGGAAGAAGATGACATCCTCACCAGCATGCAATCATCTCCATGAAGAAGAACATCTTTTCTTTACGCTTAGTCCACGCATCAGTTCCCCAGGTGTGGGTGGTTGTGTCAGACACTGTTCAAGGCACTAGGGCACCAACACTCAACACAAAACCTTCACACATGTGGCGCTTACCTTACAAACCTATGATGCAGTTTATGTTTTTTTCATTTATCTCACATTTAAAATAAAAATAAAACTGTAAACCTTCTGTGGGCTTAAGAGGATAGTTGTTATTTTTCAATAATTGGCTGGGTTCTTAGTTTTTCCTTCTGTGAAGTGGGAATGTAATCATGGAGTGCTAGCAATATAGTAAGACCTCGCTTAATATTGTCAATAGTTTCTGTGACTTTAAGTGAATGAACATGTAATAAAATCAGTTTTACCATGATCTAACTGATATGAAGCAAGAGTTAATCTCCTACACCACCTCATTAACTTTATAATGCAATGACTTGAATGAAAAACAACGTTATTTCAGGACCTACTGTGAAGGTTTGAAAGGGCTTCTGAAGGTCTTTTATACTGAGAAGAGTAACCTGACCTGATAACCCCAAATAGATAGAAATCTGAATGTTCCAGACTAGAAATTATTTTCTTTGAATGATTATTTTCTAGGAGCTCTTGAAACCACAGACCATTCTTGGAAAGGCAATTTACTTTAAAAGTTTCAATTTCAGCTTTTGACATATTCATCTGCTCTCAGTGCAGAGAGGACACTCCTTCAGGGACTCCAGGAATGGGGTCACATCTTTCTGGCCCATAGACCAATGACTCCTGATGTTGCTGGTAGAAGTGAGGTTCTTACAGTGTCACAGGAAAGCATTCCAGGAGACCCACAAGGGAGGATGAGGTCTGGTGATAAGGTTTACTTGTGGTGCCAGATGCAAAATCAAAGGAGTTCCGCTGGGCTTCCATCCCACCATGGAAAAAGTCCAATCTTGCCTTCATCAGGCCCAGAATTAGGGCCAGTGTCCAGATTCTGTACCATGCCAATGCTAGTCCAGTCCAGCCTTTGTCCCCATCTGGCTAGCTTGATCTGAGTTCTCGGCTGCACTTCAGCTGGCACTGTGTCCAGACCTGCACTTGGAGCCAGTGTGGTCTGCCTAGGGCCCAAGACACTGTGGAGGACACATGGCTGTGATGGAAAGAATGTGTGAGCCAATGGGGTGAGTGCTTGTTATGGAGAGAGAGACAGAGAGAGCCATTATCTTGCACTTGGGATGAACTGGGCACTTTTTCAAAATAACCAATCAACTTCCCAAGCTTTTGTGGACTTCTGATCTGTTCACCTGCTAACCAATCTATTTCCTAGATCTTCTAGGGCTGTGTCCCTTATCCAATCCATTCTTTCCCCAGGCTAGACTGACAGGCCTCTATGGTTGCCGTCTTGGCTCCTACTGCGCATGTACTTACCTCCCCCTTCATTGTTCTGTCCCTCCCCCCAGTGATCTGTGGGGAATAGACTGGTGATTCCCTTATGGGGGGGTGTGAAGCTGTAACTTCCTGGTGAAGCAAACAGGCTTATGCTCCCTAGTTTATTATGCTTAATGATGTCTGATTCTCTTTGCTCCCTTTCTTTATTAATATCTAGCTACCTATGCTAACACCTTGTTTGAAGGAAGTGTCAGGTAAAATGAAACCTGCAGACTCTTGGCTACCAGGATGCTTAAATTAAAAGCACTAGTAGTGCTGTGATGGCTTCAGAGCCTGAAATCAGCCTGGCCTCCAAAGGGTGTAAGACCTTGTTGTTCCACACCACCCAGTGATTTGCCACTTCTGTTTAGTTATAGCCTAGCAGTTTTAAACAGGGCTGGTAAAATGACCTTTTCAAAGGAATATGGGCCAAGTCAGGGCCCCTGAATGCCAGGGCTGTGAGGAAATTGAAAGGCTGACACTTGTCTCTCTCATCACCCAGAATTAAATGTTCAGGTCCATTCACTCATTCAACAGGCATCTTTTGAGTGGTGTTTACATACCAAGCACTGGGCTAAATGCTGTGAACCCAATCTTTGTCAAGGCAAAGCCTGTGCTCTCCAGGAGCTCATGGTCTAGGTTTTCCCACAGACAACAGGAAAATGTCTTGTTGCCCCAGGTTCTAAGTGATCCTGAATCCAAGGTTATAAAGCTTTCTATAGTGAGGTGCAGGTTCTAGGAGTTAGGCTCATAATCTTAGCAATTTCAAATGAGAGCATATAGGATTTAAGAAAGTGGATTTTTTTTAAAGATTTTATTTATTTATTTTTAGAGAGGGAAGGGGGAGAGAGAGAGAGAGAGAAAGAAACATCAGTGTGCGGTTGCTGGGGGACATGGCCTGCAACCTAGGCATGTGCCCTGACTGGGAATCGAACCTGCGATGCCTGGTTCGCAGCCCGCGCTCAATCCACTGAGCTACGCCAGCCAGGGCAGAAAGTGAATTTTTGATGCCTTTGGCATTACAGCTGAACTTTGGATCACCAGCTGGAACCATGAGGCTTACACCAGGAATCACTGTTTTGCCATGTGAACTTGCAGTTTAGTCCTTCTGAATGCAAGCTTTCTCAGATGCTCTCAGAAAAGGCCAGGACACTAATAGAAAACTAAGTGGCATGGGAGAGAATGATATCACAGACATTGCCCCAGTGCAGAAGCCCAGCTGGGGCCTTGCTGGTCTCTTTGTTATCTCTTTACAGCTGGCTCAATTGTTTGCGTGGATCCCCTGCCACCTTTCTTATTTTGTGGAAACACAGGGTCGAGGTTATGTTAAAACTAGTACTGTGACCCAGAAGGCACTAGTTGTCCAACCAAGGGAGCAGACTTTACTTTATTTTTCACAATAATTTGGCTGAGTGTGTAAATCGGTTCTATGTTACAGTTGACTACTTTCTAGGGAAATAGAATACAATGGGGAAGAATGGTAGGACCCACTTCGCCCACCCCAAACCTTTGAGCCAGGGGGTGTTGTCCATAGGGCATACTGAAAGAAGTCTGGCAGGATTACCTACTCATTAGAGCACTGATGGGCAGTGAATACTTACAGTCAGTGGAGTGACTGGGTTGCACAGGGCGTCTGCTAGGACAATTTGGACTCTCTCTAGGTTCTTGAGCATGAGTTCATGCAGGATAACTCTGCCTCCTAACACTAAGACTGCTCCAGCTGGTCAGTTTTTATATTCTTGGCCTTTCCTGTGCCAGACCTCTGAAGCGTAGACGTGGTCTTTAGTCTAAAGCCCACTGCAGCTGAAAGTAGAATGCTCCTTCTCTACGGCCCAGATAAAGAGCAGTATTTATTGTTTCAGAAGGCAAGGGTAATACGATGAGGCTGAGCTGGTCAGAGAGGCTTGTCTTCCTTTTAATTCTCCCAAGTATTTGCCCAGAGGCAGCACTGATTAGAGAAATCTTTATCCAGAGCTGGAGGAAAAAGAAGTTTGGTTGCATGATTAGGTTACCTAGGCATTTGGGGGGCTGTGGAAAGAACAGAGTTCCCAACACTGTCATTGTCTTACTAACCACATAACTACCAGGCAAGCACCCTTGATAATTACGGTAATTTGGAAAGGGTGCACCTGGTCTGGGAGCCCTCCCTTTTCCTTGTGCTGTGGGACTCATGAAAGTCTTATAATTTTTCTGATCCTGTTCTCTCATTTACAAAGTAACATTATACCTGTTCTATTTCCCTTCCTGGGGTGTTGCAAAACCATTCTGTTTGTGTAGAAGGGTTTCTCTTTCAAAGGTCTGTGCAGGTGACGGTTTTTATTTTGGCAGCTACGTCTCGTGTCTTATCTGGCCTCTGAACTGCCGATTTCTTGCCCCCTTGACACTAGTGGACATTTACACTTCTTGGCTGGGGCACTTCTGGCCTTATCTGTTTTACATGCCCTCCTTGCCCTGACAACTAGACAGGAGTTCCTGAAACTAAGATCACTTTTGTCAATTGTTTATTTGTCTTTAGTTTTTAAAACATGCCCATTGTGCAGGACTTTTTGGTGCTGAGTTGCCGGAAGAGCCTAATTACCTACTGGCAGACATGCTGGCCTGAAACTGAAGGACTTCGCCTGCATCTGGCGTGGCTCCCTGTGCACAGTGTGCCTGTGAGACCAAGGCCTTATTTCTGCCTTCAGAGCTGGTGAAGTGGGTGCCTGAAAGGATAGTTCACAAAGAACAAACTAACAACAACTGTAACAAAACCCACAATAAATAAGCAGCAAAGCAAATGACTTTACAACATTTGCGATCTTCTTTCTCCAAAGGTCGCTCTCTTTGCACATTCCTTCAGTGGTCAATAACAGGTACCTGGCACACCCTCTCTGAGTTCCAATTTGTTTTGAACTGTGGTGGAGCTAGAATCACTGGGTCACAAGGTCAGGTTTTTAGGATCCGGCTCTCCATTTCCACCTTTCCTTGTCTGGCTCCAAGATGACCAGCTGTGATTCTGGTAAGTCCAGGGAGGAGAAGGAGGTTGTTGAGGGAGGGTTAGGGTCATGAGGCCAGGCCTTGAGGCCCTCAGGATTCACAACACAGAAGCTTTGGGATCAGGGAAGCAGAAGAAGACACAGGAAAAGGGGAGGAAGGATATCTTACTGAGAAATGGAGAAAAAAAGTGCAGGAGAAAAGGGGGAGTGAAGGAGTCAGGAAGGGGTCAAAGGGAAGAATATGAGGGTCCAAGGAGAAGACTTCTTTGTTTCAGCCTGCTACTGAAACAGAGCAGAAACAAGCATTTCAGAGCAAAATCAGCTGTGCCTGGATGCCCCTTGGATGCTTAGATGTGTGGCTCTAAGATTACCAGAGATTCATGACTTTATGGTCCCTAGTTTTCTACCGACACAAGAACCCAAGTGCCACTAGTTTCTGTTTCAAATGGCATGGGGGTGTGCACCCTCATCCCGTAAAGGCAGTGTAGCCACTTGCCCTTCTTGAGAATTAGAACATCACATGCTTACCTGGAGTGTGAGGAAGGACAGGGAAGACCTAGAAAGATACTGGCAAAGAGAACTTTCCGATCACTTCATGTGGGGGGAGGCTGTGAGAGATGATGTGAGCGGCGAACGTGTCATCAGAAGATAAGAGTTTGGGTTTCCTGGCTCTGCCACTTCATTGTTGAGCAACTTCTAAGCAATGCTTATATTTTTTTTACCTATAAAACACATCTCCATCTTCCTGCTTACCTATGGTTTATTGAGGTAATGGATGCAGACCCTAGAGGACTTTGGTTACTTTTATGGCACTTCCCACTGCCTTGTGTTTGAATAGCTTATCTTCTTCAGCAGGATCTGTGCTCACGAGACCGAGATGCGGACTCATTACCTAGCACGGAAGCTAGAATATAGCAGGTATAACAAATATCTGCAGCAGATCTCTAATAATTAAATAAACAAAAGGTAATTTTTTTAAGCAGTTCTGTAGGTAGATCTCTGGAAATCATAATGTTAGCTTTGGAACTGATATGCTACTCTTTAGGCTTGATGTGGCAAGTGTGGGCCTGGTGTTGCTGGCTTAAGTTATATCTCCTTGGAGGTGTAACTTGGCACATCCCCAATTTTTTTCATTTTAAATTAAGGATTAAATTCAATTAAACATTTTTTAGATTAAACATATTTCATTATCTTAAAACAAATGAGCAAGTGAAATCTATAATGATACCACTGTCAGGGAAGAAAAATTTCCACTCTACTCTCCTACGTTCTTTTGGCTCGTTTAACAATTGAATTGACATGACACGGATTGACTGGAGGAAATAAAATTTAATTTCATACATACAGGGGTTCCACAAGAATATGGGGGCCCACAGCAGGGCAGGAGATTGGGGCTTATATACCCTTCTGAACTAAGAAGAGGTAGGAGTCTGGGACTTCAAAAGGAGGGAAGGCAATGCACATTGACATAGAAAAACAAATGTTTGGTGTAAAAAAAAGTTTACAGTGGACACAGAGAGGACTTGCTCAAATAGGCCCTTGCTAGTTTCCTCCTTGTCTATGACACCTGAGTCACACTATACTATTGTTATCTGTGGTGACAGGTCCCTTCTTGGAACAGGTACCCTAACCAAATTCTTTTAGGAAGTTAGAGGGAAGGTCAAAGTTTTTTCTCAGTCTTTTGTTTCCTAAAAATAATCAGCCTGAAATAATCCTTACACCAAAGATACACCAAAGATATTGGGGTGGCAAAATAGCAAAATATTGCTCCCCAACACCACTTACTATAACAAAGAAAACTACACACACACAATGTTGTAATTTTAGTGTGTGTGCAACATCTTTCCACTTCCAGCAAATGTTTGTTTACAAAGGGAAACAAATATAACCATAAACATTTTAAATATATAGTCGATGTAAGTTTAGATTTTTAAACAGTTGCATTTTTCCTTTGAATGGAAATCCTGTGATTTCCTTAGTCAGTCTGTTGTTTGATATTTTAGTTGTTACTAACTTTTTACTGTTCAATAAACATCCTCTCTTGTGTAATAAATAATTGTTATCACTGTTTAAAAAATCAGAAGCCATTTGTTGATTATGTGGTGTGCCAGGCACTTCACTTGCACTGCATCACTGGACACTCCTGGCCCACGAAGTGTTCATTATTCCTCCCCTTTTGCACAGGAGCAAACTGAAGCCCCGGGGAGGAAGCGCCTCTGCTAGGTCACATGGCAGGTGGGTAGAGAGCAAGGGTTTGCTCTCAGATCTGCTGAACTTCCCAAACCCTATTCTTCCAAACCACCAATCTCTTAGGAGCAAGACTGTAAGGTCAAAAAGTATTACTAGCTTGTGGCTCTAACCAAATTTTTCCAGGTTGCTTTCCAAAACCTTGTCCTATTATATAAAGGCCCACTCCTTGAGTATACTATTTTCCCCATAATTTTGTCCAACTTCATTTTTAATTGATTTTTAGAGAGAGAGAGAGACATTGATTTGTTGTTCTACTTATTGATGCATTCATTTGTTGATTCTTGCATGTGCTCAGACTGGGGATCAAACTTGCAACCTTGGCATGTTGGGAAAACACCCTTAACCAACTGAACTACCTGGTTAGGGCCTGACTTCACTTTTTAAGCTAAGAAGCTCAGAGACCCACATCTTCTTTTTTTATTCCCTTATAAGTACTGCTTTTAGACTGAATCATCTTGAACTTGAATATTACCTGCCTAAAATGGAGCACCAATTATATTACAGCCTGCCCTGAGCTCACCTAGTTCTGGGTTGTCTCCCCTACTCAAAGGTGAAACACTTGCATTTTCTGGCCCTCCAAACCAGCAGTGGAGAGAAATTATACTTCCTTTTTAAAAATGTATTATCACCCCCATTTCATCCCCTTCATCCCTCTGGGAAATGTGGCAAGGCGTAGTCTGTGCCAGTGAGAGACTGGGCACTCCATCTTCCTGTTTGCCTCGTTGCATTAATGCCAGTGCTGGGGTGACCAATAAACATTAGGAAATGTGATTATAGGAGAGGGGACACTGGAAACTTCCACAGAACTCAGTGACCATTTACATGTTCCACTCTCTTCTTTTGATATTCAGGGATAAATTTAATGTTTCATTAAGTACATGGAAAAAGGGATCAGAGAAAAAACACAGGGTTTCCCTTTACTGGTTTTTCTCTGAAGGGCTGCAGAACACGCTCAGTGGGTGAGGTTCCTTTAATTACTGACTTTTCCCATTATGCTTCAGTGGCCAAACAGTGACTTTGAGGCTTGCTCTTAGTGTTTCCTATTAAAATAATCTCACTTTCTGGCCCTGTGATGCCCATGAGTGTTCTACATATGCACACATGGCTGCCATTGCTGTAGCTCAGCCAAGGGTTAAATTGGTGTCTTATTATTGAGGATTTTTTCCCTCTTGCACCAGCTCTTGCAAGCTTTAGAAATAAATGAAAATGGTTTATCTCTGGTTCAGAGAGGATTTTCCCCTGCAGCTGATTTTACTATAATATATAGCTTAATATAAAACCTCACGTTCTGAACGCACTTAGTCTCAAAGTGGATTAGGGCTGTTGGGCTTTGGGCATTTCCAAGGCCTGAGCTGCAGCACATTGTGTTCACATTACCAGTTGCTTCTCCTGTAATGAAAGAGTTAGAAGGATAGCCCGTTTTAATAGAAGACCCAGATCCCATCTTTAAGTTCCATGGAGTGTGATGGAGATGATAACTGAGTGACAAAACCACTGCCATTGTTGGGAAGCAAGGATGCATTCTCCTGTTGCTTCCTGCAGAAGTCAGAGATGCTGGAAGCCCAGAGTTCTATTCGTACTGGTAACAATAACAATGATAATAACTATCATACTTGTACCAATTATTACCATTTTCCACACCCCTCTTCTCGACAGAACTTAAAATAAATAAAACTGTATTTTAAGCTATTAAGTTGACCTCAGTGTTTATCCATCTTTTTTTTTTGCAAGTGGAGAGTTTTAAAATGATCAATGGAACTCACACATGCAGCCTGTGTGGCAGCGTGTGAGTGGGCTTCTGTAGTGCTCTGAGTGTGTGATGTGTCTGTGCAGACATGCCTTGATACCCAATGTCCTTCATTACATTAGCGATGAGTATGTGATGCCACACACACAACTGCAGACATAATAATACAGCCATGGGCTTTTCCTCGCACTTACTACATGTGAGGGCCCATGCTAAATGCTTTGTGTGTATTACCTTGTTATTTCTCACAAGCCCATGTGAGAGGCACTGTGGTTATCAATCTGATTTTTTCACATGGGTTAACTGAGCTACTGAGAGATTAATTGACTTGTTAACACATAGTAAATCCAAGATTTAAACCCAGACAGTTTCATTCCAGAACTTTAATTGCTAGTCATACTGTTTCCCTTAAGGAAATAAATGAATATGATAAGCTTAATATAATTAGCAAGTGTGCTATAAATGTCAAGGATATGCAAATATGTTTGCCAAGCTACAATAGGAATCCATTTGCCCAGCAATGTGTCTGCCCACACTGCATTTAAATTGATCACAAACAGGTCATGTGACGGATGTTAAGAATTCACATGATATTTTGCACGAGGCACATGCAATACTTGTGTAGCATGGGTGTATGAATGAGTTATCAAATCAGGACCAACATTAAAGATCAAGATCATTCCAGAGCAGAGGGAATCAAGCTAACCGCAGGAGAACATGACCCATGGCCGCCCACTGCTCAGTTTACACCGCAGTGCAGCCGCTGACAGCTGAGACTTCTCAGGTGATCTTTCCGAGGCTCATTTTTGTCACTTGAAAATGGGGATAGCCACTAACTCATTAGATTGATTTGAAGATTAATTGAGATCATGCCTGATTCACAGTAAGTATACAGGAAAAGTTAGTGTTATTCTGATTATATTTAGACATTGCTCTAATTTAAACAAAATTTTCTTCCTACCTTCGGAATAGAACCTGTGTACAAAAGTTGCTCTTTGTAACATTTCCCCTCAGAAAACAAGCAAACTGTTCCTGAACTTGGGCCAAACACCCATATAAGGTACTTAGTGCCAATAAAATGGAAAACAAGTTACTCTGACTCTGTGCTGTAGCCCTGAGTGGACACAGTTAGTAAAACAGTAACAGGAGGGATGAGGTAGTTTAGCATTTACAAGTAGGTAGTGACCTCTGTAAATCTAAGACTGTTCTTTTAAATTTATTTTTTATTAGTCAACATAGTGTCTTATGGTAGTTTCAGGTCTGCAATGTAGTGATACAACTGTTCTTAAAATACAGTTTATTTTTTAAAAAGCATGTGACCATGTGTTTCTGGACTCAGCTTTTCCACAATTAATGATTTAACTTCCTCTTTTAGCACAGAAAACAGGCTAACAAAGGTAGCCACAGAACAGACGCATCTTGTGCCTAGTTTTTTATCTAGAAGATGCAAGGTTGGCTTCCTCTAAGGTGTTTTTCCACTCTGAAACCCAAATGGAATGAACAGACATTTGGGGCAATTAAATTGTGGCTTTACATCGGCCTTATAATCAGCGTTGGCAGACACCTGCGGGTGGGAGACTGTGGGAGAGAACAGCTCTTTTCTGGAGTGCAGCGAGCGCTAGGCCTGTTGGGAACTTGCTTATCTAGAGGTCTTTGAAAGAGGATAGAATGAAATCCCTTCTCTCAGGAATGGTTAAGCAGAGGCCCTCACCAATACGAGATAGAGGCTAGTTAAACTCCTGCTTTCTTAAGGGTTGATAGGTAAGCAGTTGTTTCCAAGTGCATTCTTATTCCTTCCTTTAATTGCTCCCCAAAGAGCCACAGTCCAAACACCCGTACCTAAGAAACCTGAGCTCTCAGTTACTTGGGAATGTACACCCTGGGCCAAGAGCATTCCAGTCCTCGGTGTTTTTCTGGGGCCCTCCGCCAGGTCAGAGGCTGATGTGACAGGATAACCCCAGGGAGAGCAGGACCATAGTCACGGCTGCCCTGAGAACACCCAGGGCCAGGCAGATGGTGCGTAGAAGGGCACGCCGTGTCTCCAGAGGGTTTACAGTGGGAAGGAGTTGCACCACTTGCCCCTTCAAACCTCCTGACCTGTCCCCCCATGCACTGTTCCACTACCCACCGTGTCCTCGTGCACTGCTGTTTACTGAGCTCACACCTGTGGCGTGCAGTGAGCTTGGACACAAGATGGCAAAGATAACTGGGACATAAGTCTTGCTTTGATGGCATGTGTAGTCTCCCCTCAGAAACTCACACAGTAATTATGACACAAGATGGGAAATGAAACATTGGAAAGCAGTGTGGGCAAACTGCTCTAAGACCTTTTATTTAAAAAAAAAAATCTAACTTATTGAACAGAAATCCCTAATTTTGGTGCAATCTAATTAGCCAATTTTTCTTATTGTGATTATTTTTGAATTTTTGTAAGGGTTCATGTAAGGGCCAAGCTAACAACATATGTAGGGGGTCTCAAATGCTCCCTCCAACACATTCTTATACCAGTGAGGACTGAGTGCAGTGAACAGGGGGGACATTCTCAAGGGAGGAAAGGAAGGCCAGTCATGAAAGGACAAGGAGAAAAGCAAGGGTGTGTGTGCACTTGCTGCAGGACCTCGGAACCCCAGAGTACTGCAGAGCTTTAGACCTGGATGTGCCCTGCGAAGCTGTTTGTTCTCAGTATGGATGTGTCCACGTGCCCAACAGGCTCAGTCTCTGTTGATGGGGGCTCTCCGTTTGTTCTGGGTTAACCGTGTCTGGTCGCTGAAGGAAGCGGATATCTCTAAGAATACTGAGAGAGAGAGAGAGAGAGAGAGAGAGAGAGAGAGAGAGAGAGAGGGAGAGGAGAGAGCAAGAAGGAGAGGGAGAAAGAGGCAGGGAGGTAACTTGGACTTTCCACGTCCTTGTGGGCCCTGCCTGAAGGACACTGCATGGATGTGTGCTGACTGGTTGTACTTTGAATGAAGCTGGGGAGCTCTTATTGTAGTGGGGATGGCACCTAATGTCCTGGCTCCAAGGTCCAGGGATTCAAGAGCGAAGTTGTACTGAGTGAGATCATGTGAGCATGACTTCAAGAACAGAGACTTTGCTCTGTGCAGCAAGATTTAAGCCGTTGCCTTGCAACATCCTGGATGCAAGTTAGGGCTACCTTGGAAGCTAAAGTAGAACCTGATGGCCATGAAGAAGCCACCTTTAAAGGTATTTTAGTGATTGCTGAGCTTCTATTTCAAGCAAACCAACTCAGCGTCGCCTGAGCTGCCCCCCTCCTAAGAAGCCGAGGTTGCCCTTTGTGCGCTGGCAGGGCCTGCTGGGAGTGCTGCGTGGACAATCCTGAACAACGGGAGCTTCCAGCAGGCACCAGCACTTGCAGAGCCCCACTGACTCCCTCTGATCTATACAGGCTGACTTCGTAACAGGTAAGAGGCATAGAGTCATGTGGGCGGAACAAGGAATTAGGACTACACTGACATTACTTGTTGCAAATGAGAAACTGCTTAGATGGCCCCAACGTGCCATAAAAAGTATTTCTAGCAAGTATTTCTAGCAAGCGAGTTCTGCTAAATAATTGAGATGATGTTTCTGTTTCAAATAGTATTTAGAATTCAGTAGAAACTCCTAAGAAAGTTGAAAACAGACTGAATTGAACAGGGAAACACAATGCATCAGTTTGCAGAATCCTAATTCCAAATATTAATTGATTTATCAAATAGCAAATCAAATAAAATTCTTCACAAAAAGTGGCAGAGAGAACCAGTTTGAATGTGACTAAAAAATTATGTTTTACAGGAAGCTGAAATAGAGTAATACAGTGAAGTGGAGAAAACACTAGTTTGGGATTCAGAATACCTAGGTTTGAATCAATTCTTGATGCCTAAAGTTCATAATCAATCTGGGCCTGTTTCCTCATCTCTACAATGGGAAAAAACCCTTACCTCATAAGATTTTTGTGAGGCTTAAATGAGAAAGTGCAGTGTGTGGCTTAAGAAATCTTAGGTTGATGCTGACAATTTTTAGGACAATGGAACATTTCTAACCTATGCCAGATAGAAGCAGATTTTTGCATTTGGTTCAAGTCCTTGTCATTCTCCGTTAGCTTTGAAGGGAAAGGCTGAGAGCAGGGAAGCTGATTGTTGACAGGTATACTTTATTGAGCAGTGATGTTGCAAGGTTCTGTATAAATCAAATAACACTTAAAATGCACCAGGGAAAGTCCCCACATAAAGGAATTCTGAGTGTAAAGCAAAAGTCCTTTCCAAAAGCAAATAACCATTCTGTTGTAGCTTTTGTGCAGACCTACAAGTTCACACTTTGGGAAGCTTTCTAGTGAGACATGTGTGTTTCATGTAATTTCTTGCTCTGGGTGGGCTTGTGAGGGAATTAAATCTGTAAAGAAAGTGTTGTGGGGGAACAGAATGAGTATTTCGACTCCTTATTGCCATTTGTTCTTAAATTATTCTTTGAGGTGGAAATGAGGCAGGCTAGAAAAAAGGGAAAAATCCGAGCAGTGGAATGAGGAAGCAGGAACAGACGCCTCTCACTCCAGTCTCCCCCACCCCCTTCCCCATCCCCTTCCCCAACCCCCCTCACCTCCCAGCACCATCAAAGGGAAATTCGGTTCAGGGTAGGAAACCCCTGCGGTGGTCGCTGGTCTTGTTGGTCGGTGGTCTTGGAAGTCACAACAACAAGAGACCCTCCCTGCCCAAAGGTGGAGTCAGAACTTGGTGCCACAAAGCTGGGGGACAACCCCTGGGCCCCGGGAAACACACGCAATCCCAAGAGCTAATTAACCGTGGGAGAGGGCTGGATCCTCAGTCCTGTTCGCTTCTTCCACAGTGGCGCCAGCCCTGGCCTCTATTTTCTTTCTCTACTTGAATAAAACTTGCTTTATTCTCACTCCCATTTGTCCTCGAAATCTTTCTTGGCGAATTAAGAACCAGGTGGCCCCACACCGAAGGTCCCCGACCAGAAGCGGCCGGATAACAAAAATACTACTTCCAAAGCAGCGCTGGGGAGAATCTGACCAAAAGACGTGTGGCTTACAAGCAGTTTGAGCTCCAGACTTACAGCCCTGGTCCAAGATTTCCCCTGCTGGCGTCCCGGTTTCTCACCTGTGAACACCGGTGGGACAGGGCGGGGGAAGGATGGGCGTTTTACTCTGAGGGTTCTTTCAGAACTCTGGTTCTGTCAGCTAAGGAAGGACTATTACTCATAAAATTTTCCAGCTCTCAGTCTTCCGAAAGCACCAGCTTACATCATGGGCGGTTGAAGGTGAGGGAAATGAAGTGCTTTCTTTTCCTAAAAATACTTAATGTTTAGTGATATTTCATGTTTATTTGGGTGCTTTTAAGTTATTCAACAAGGGTCTTCCTCAGAGTGTGACTTACTGAAGTTAATTGAATAAAAATGTTCATACAGGCAAAGGAACAATCTATTTTAATAAATTCCTTTTGTAAAATGAATGATTTGTATTATATGATCATTCCAACTCATACATTTAAAAAAATCTGCATTTTCATACACCAGGTTTCCTTAAAGCCAATTACTTTTTTTTTAAGTATATTTTATTGGCCCTGGCTGGTGTGGCTCAGTGGATCGAGTGCCAGCCTGCAAACCAAAGGGTTGCTGGTTTGATTCCCAGTCAGAGCACATGCCTGAGTTGTGGGCCAGGTTCCCAGTTCGGGGGGTGGGGGCGCATTCGAGAGGCAACCACACATTAATGTTTCCCTCCCTCTCTTTTTCCCTTCCTTCCCCTCTCTCTCAAAATAAATAAATACAATCTTTAAAAATAAATAAAGTATATTTTTTTGATTATGCTATTACAGTTGTCCCATTTTTTCTCCCCTTTATTCCCCTTTGCCCTGCACCCCTCCCCCCGCCCCCGCACCAGCATTTCCTACCCCACTTAGTTCATGTCCATGGGTTATACATATAAGTTCTTTGGCTTCTCCATTTCCTGTACTACTCTTAACTTCCCCCATCTATTTTATACTTACCAATTATGCTTCTTAATCTTTGTACCTTTCCCCCATTCTCCCTCCACCCCCTCTCCACTGATAACCCTCATGTAATCTCCATTTCTGTGATTCTGTTCCTGTTCTAGTTGTTTGTTTAGTTTACTTTTGTTTTTAGGCTCAGTTGTTGATAGTTGTGAGTTTGTTGTCATTTTACTGTTCATAGTTGTGATCTTCTTTTTCTTAAATAAGTCCTTTTAACATATCATATAGTAATGGCTTGGTGATGATTAACTCCTTTAACTTGACCTTATCTGGGGAACACTTTATCTGCCCTTCTGTTCTAAATGATAGCTTTGCTGGATAGAGTAATCTTGGGTGTAGGTCTTTGCCTTTCATGACTTTGAATACTGCTTTCCAGTGCCTTCTTGCCTGCAAGGTTTCTTTGGCGAAATCAGCTGACAGTCTTATGAGAACTTCTTTGTAGGTAAGTCTCTCCTTTCCTCTTGCTGCTATTAAGGTTCTCTCCTTATCTTTAATCTTGGGTAGTCTAATTATGATGTGTCTTGGTGTGTTCCTTTTTGGATCCAACTTTTTTGGGACTCTCTGAGCTTCCTGGACTTGCATTTCTAGTTCCTTCACCAGACTGGGGAAGTTCTCCTTCATTATTTTTTCAATTAAGTTTTCAATTTCTTGCTCTTCCTCTTCTTTTTCTGGCATACCTATGATACAGATGTTAGAACATTTAAAGCTGTCCCAAAGTTTCCTAAGCTTCTCCTCATTTTTTTTTTTTGAAGTCCTGTTTCTTCATTCTGTTCTGGTAAAATGTTTATTTCTTCCTTCTATTCCAAATCTTTGATTTGAATCCTGGCTTCCTTCCCTTCACCTATTGGTTCCCTGTATATTTTTCTTTATTTCACTTTTCATAGCCCTCAGTTCTTCCTCTATTTTGCAACCATACTCAACCATTTCTGTGAGCATCCTGATTAACAGTGTTTTGAACTCTGCATCAGATATGTTGGCTATCTCCTCATCACTTAGTTCTTTTTCTGGAGTTTTGATCAGTTCTTTCATTTGGGCCATATTTCTTTGTCTCAGCACACCTATTATGTTGCAAGGGGCAGAGCCTTAGGTATTCACCAGGGTGGGGCAGCCCTCTTTGCTGTATTGTGGCGCTGTCTGTTGGGGAGGGGTCAGAGAGGGAACAATACCACTTGCTCGGCTCTCATCCCACATTCATTCACTTCCCTTGCTCCCCACAATCAGACTAGGCCTTTTCAGGTGCTGATTCCTAGGTGGGTAGGCTTATGTATATTCTAGGACCCTGTGGGCCTCACAAACAGACTCTCTTATGGGTCTAGGAGTTTCTCCCACTGCCGCATCCCCCACAGATTTTTACAGTCAGAAGTTCTGAGGCTTTAGTTTCCCGCACTGGAACCCTGGGTTCTGTGGTCTGTCTCACTCCCCAGTTGTTCCTCCTGGCTCATCTGCACCAGGTGTGGGATGACTGGTCTGCCATCGCTCGGCTTTCCGTCTCCGCCCTTCCTATCAGTCTGGGTGAATGTTTCTTTAACTCCTTGGTTGTCAGAGTTCCATACAGTTCAATTTTCTGGCAGTTCTGGTTGTTTTGTTTTGTTTTCTCAATTGATTGTGATGCTTCTTCTGGTTGTGTGAGGCAGCAAAGTGAATCTACCTATACCTCTCAAAGCAAATTGCTTAAACCTTTCCAGTTCATAGACTCAGAGCTACAATGGAGACTTTAGGGTTCACGCAGCATGACCAATCCCCAAATCCCAATTCCAGGATACTAAAATGCCCTGAAGTCACTGGGTTGAGGCCAACTGTGAGGTCAATCATCCAGAAGAGGGGTGGGTGGTGTAAGCATGGCCCTTGTGAATCAGGACAGCTCAAAGCACAGCCAGGATGGAAGCAGAGGGACTGCCCTTAAAAAACGGGAACATCTGACAGTGGGACTTGCATGGATGTAAGAGCTCATGCCCAATGCAGAATTTTACAGGAACAAATTATTTATAGTTACTGCCTCCAGATGCATTCCTTGCAGAAAGATGAACAACTCAGGTGCAGCGGAAATGGTTGTGCAGACCTGGATTACAGGGGCTGCTACTGAAAATCCTCCACTGAGCCCAGCCTTCTTCAGCTTCTTTCTGTTTCATAACCAACAGTTCCCATTTTTTGTTTGAATTGTGTGTAAAAATTAATATCCCCTGGTGCCTGGCAAACAGCTGTTTTATCGCATCAGAACTAGCTGAGCAGTTTTTACAGTTTCAGCATTATATCTCCAGGTAGAAAGTTACCACTATCCTGCTCAATCCCAGAAGCAACTAGGAGCATGCCGCTCAAAGCACCTCAGCCTCTCTGGGTCTTGGTTTGCTTGCCTGCAAAAGGGGGCTATTCTTCTGCTTTAAGGGAGGTGCATTCTGCTCAGAAATGAAAGCTCAGGTGGTGGTTTTGGCACTTGAAAGGAATCATTTCCTAGAGCTGTGGAGTCACTCTTTTTGAATGAGTTAAGCTGCCCACTCTTTGAACCTTGGTCCTTGCAGTCAAAGCCCTGTATCATCTGGGAAGCCTTGCCTTTTTGATATGTGATTTTAGTAAATATCTGTTTAAAAAAAAGCCCCTGTGTCTACATTTTCTAATTTCAAAAACAGAATGGATAGTGGAGATAAAGTGATGATCAGACCAGGTCTTGGAAATCTCTGTCTTGTGGTTCTGGGATTTTGTAATAACCAGGATATAAACTCCTCCAGGACACAGACTTGTCTTTGGTACCCCTGTGTCCCAGCACCTAGAACATACCCTGCTCAATAAACATGTTGAACAGTTGAACAAAGGAAGGTTGATGGTAGATATTATCTCTTGCTCTCATCCCTCATCCAACTGAACATTCTGGTCCAGTCAACTGCTCTTTTTGTAATTCCAGGAATGCACCATGCCCTCTCTGACATGTCTGTGCCTTTGCGTATGTGGTCCTGTTAGTGTAGGTAGTTAACTAGTTGTTAATAGTAAAGAGAGCGAAGGGAATTAGACACAGAGTTTAAGAAACTGGGGAGCATGAGCCTGCTTGCTTCACCAGGAAGTTATAGCCTCACTCCCCAGGGGATCATAGCATTTCTCTGCCAAGAGGATTAACATTCTTTCTTCCCTGCTCTGGTAGTGGATTGTTAGGGAGGGGGACATAGAGGGAGGTGCTTGACCATCCAGACCTGTCAGCTTAACTAGGGGGTGGACCTATCAAAGCCTGCAAAAACTTGGGAAAATGATCAGCTATTTTGAAAAGGCACCTGGTCCGTCCCAAACCCAAACTAATATAATCCCAGGGGAGCAAAGAAGCCCTCTCTCTCTGACCCACACTCACCCCTTGCATCTCTGCATTCTCTCTCACCTGGGAGCACAGGACCGCGTGGGTCTGGCAGCTGCTGGAGCCCACAGTGGACTGACTCCAATGGACTAAGCTTTAATATGAAGCAAAAGGGCTTTGCTGAGGACACAGCTGGACTTTCTCCATGGTGGGACAGAGGGCACACAGGCAGCCTTCCACACGAAGAAACCATCTTGCCCCACCACGGTCTCCACTCAGGTCCTTGGAATGCTTTCCTCACACTCCTGCAGAACAGCCTGATCTCTCTGTGCAACAGTCCCTCTGCCTGGAAACACCGCCCCACAGTCTACATGGACAACCTTGGATAGGGGCTGCCTCCTCCCTGAAGTTCTCTCTGGATCAAGATGTCTCCCCTCTGGGCTCACACTGCATTTGGCACAGGTGTCTGTCGCAGTGGATTTTCTTACCAAACTGCAGCTCTTGAATGGGTTTTCTGCTTCCCCCTCCCACCAGATTTGAAGCAACTGAGGCTAGGGTCATCTTTGGTGAGCACTTGAGAATTACTTTTTGGAATACATGAGTAGCTTCACAGAAACTTTCAGGCACCCTTTACAGTACCCAGTATTATGGCATGTTTAGAGTTTGGACATATTAAGTACTTTTTGATTGATTTGCTAGATTACCAGGTACTATCAAGCTTCAATTTTCTTAGTAGGTACAGGCAGAATTTCATTTTAAATGGCATAATCACACCGTCACATTTTGTTCCTTTGAAACATACATCTACCAACGATAAAAGACACATGCACACACACATTGCTTTTTACACTCTCACTCCAGATCCTGGAAGAGTGTTTAACACAGACTATTTGGTAGGAAATAGATGTTCCTCATTCCTTTCACTGCCTGATTTCTGGAGAGAGCAGTGCAATCGTGCGGCCTGCACTTATTCATTCCCTACTTACCCTTCAACACACAGCAGCCGCGTCCCTCCCCTGGAATTGCTCACTCAGACATTGCCAGTGACCTAATGACAAAATCTAACAGAATGATAGCAGCCTTCCTCCTGACTTCATTACAGCATTTGGCATCTTTTATCTTTTTGAAATGTGATGTAATTGAAAAGCATGCATTTTAAAGTTTTAAAGACTCTAGTTTAAATTTGTGCTCATCTGCCTCTTATTACCTGCACGAACGGGGCAAGTCGCCTATTAAAATCTGTCACCTTCCTCAAATGGTGCTTTCAGTGTCTGTTTTGGGTGGCTGGGACTCAAGTGGGATTCTGAGCATGGAGCACAGAGCCCAGGGCCTGGCAGGCACTTGTCATTTAGTAAATGCTGCCTCCTTTCCTCCCGCGACGTTCGGATCATCACTTGTTCTTGGTTTTCTTCTAATTCACTTCTGTGAACAAGTCTCCACAGGCTTTTCTTTGCCTTGCCCACCTGTCTCATTCCACATTTTTCTCCTGCCCAGTTTCAGATTTTCTGTTCTCTAAACTGAATAGTTTGCTATGTATAAAGTTGCTATTCCAAAAACATGAACTGATTGGATACTAGTCTCTGAATTGACCTCTGTATGTCCTCTCTCTTTTGCTTCTCCCATACACACTTCGCACTGTCACCAGAATTGATGTTCTTCACATACAGGTTGATTATGTCACTGACCCCCCAAAAACTTGGATAGCATCCCATTGGCTAAAGAATAAACTCTAAACTTTTAACACTCACTGCACGCTGACTCCACTGGTGGCCCAGCCTTGTCTCCTCTTGTGTACTTCATGTGCCCTGACTTATCTCCCTCTTTTCAAAAACTCTCCACGAGTCTGTGATCCTCAGTGCCTTTACTCAAACTGTGCCTTTATTCCAGAATACTTTATTCTTCTTTTCCACTGAAATTCATACTTTAAGTCTCTTTTTAAAAGATTTTATTCATTCATTTTTAGAGACAGGGGAAGAGAAGGAGAAAGAGAGGGAGAGAAACATCAGTGTGTGGTTGCCTTGTACACAACCCCTACTGGGGTCCTGGCCTGCCACCCAGGCATGTGTCCTGACTGGGAATCAAACTGGCGACCCTTTGGTTCATACTTTAAGTCTTAAATGCCAATTCCTCCATACAGCCTGCCCAGGTTGCCTCTTTCCCAGTAGCTAAAATGCATCTCCCTCTTTCCACTTACACCTTGTTTGCATTTATATTTTGCATTTAATTAACTCTGCCTTGCTGGACTGTATACTCTGTTGCACACACTGTGCCTTTTAAAAAATTTTCTTTATTGATTTTAGAGAAAGAGAGGAATGGGGAAAGAGGGAGAGAGAGAGAAACATTGCCTTGTTCTACTTATTTGTGCATTCATGCATTCATTGGTTGATTCTTGTATGTGCCCTGACCGGGGATCAAACCTGCAACCTTGGTGTATGGGGACAATTCTCTAACCAACTGAGCTGCCAGTCCAGGGTCATACACTTTGTCTTATTCATCTTGCTATACCACCAGCACTCAGTAAGGAGGTTCACACAATGCTCTAGGTTAACAATTCCTTATAGAATTACACTGAAATGAATACCAACATGAAATTGTTGATATGCAATACCCTTTCTAACAAGGGTATTGTAAAGGAGACTTAATTGGATATAACAAGGACTAACATTTACAGAGCACTTCGTATGTGCCAAGCACTGTTCTCATGCTGACAGCAACCCTAGGAGGGAGACCTTACAGATGAGAAACTGAGATACAGACAAGTTAAATAATTTGTCCCCAAATTAAACAGCTAGTAAGTAGAGGAAAGGGGTCTAAAACTCAGACAACATACCTGTGGGTCTGTGCACTTAATGACTACTGGGTAGTACAGATAGTAGTGGGGGATCTTCTGAGGACAGCAGCAGAAGCATGCCACCTGCCTTCCTAGGGATGGGTGGCAAGGAGCCAAATGGAGCAACCTCAGGAAGTCTGTTCCTGCCCCGCTTTGCACAAAGACTGTCCTTGTAAGATTGGGAGGACAAGGGATGATATTGGTCTGTGCCTTGGTATCCTGGTGTCAGGAGCAGGGGCAGCCAAATGTTGTGCAAACATTCTTGCTAGCCTTTGGATGAGCAATTAAACCAGGGAGGCTTATCTGGTGACAGTCCTCCTGTAGTGACGTTACTGCTCACCCTGGCCCCTGCCAAAGGCCAACCTCATGCATTCCCAAGGCTGAGAGCCTTTAGCGGCCCTCTGTCCTCAGGGACAGAGATTCTGCACAAGGGCTGCAGCATTTTCTCCCTCTTCCTCAGAAACACAGGCTGGGTGTGGTGGCCAGTCGAATGTGTTTTATTCAGATTATGTTGGCCAGCACGCTCCATCCTTCTCTAGCCATGCAGACTCAGAGTGCTTTCCTCTGGTATCTTCAGCAACCAGCTTCTCCACAGGGGATATGAGCGAGGGATCTGTAAGAGTGACCAAAATGAGACACCATGGGGCAGGGGAAGCTCCCCCTCTCCAGTGCATTCTCTCCACCCCATGCCCAGTCCCTTGCCCCATCACCCTACTGGCTGATCCCTAGATTTCTCTCTTGGTATGCAAGATATCAAAGCTGCTTGTGGGATGCATTGAGGTGCTTAGTATCCAATAACCAAAATGCCTGGGGCCAGGAATATGTCAGTTCAAAAGAACTTTGTTTTAGGCATAAATACATTGCCCTTTTTTTTTAAAAGAGGGAAAATCTGGTCCTCACAGACCCATGATGAAAGGGTGGGGACTGGCCTTTAAGAGAGAAATCTGTCACTGCCTCTAACTAGGCTCTAGTTACCTGTAAAGGTATGCAGAGGAAGTCACTCTCTAGCCATCCTTGGTCACACACTCCAGTCCTTAACTGGCCTTACTGTCAGTAAATGTTTCTCATCTAACCTGAATCTCCCACAATGAGCTCCACACCAGCTCACTTTTCCTTGCTCAGCAGCAGTGGGAGAGCTAGGGAGTAAGGTCTGACCACCCTTCCATTTGTAGTTGAAGACAGTTCATAACACTGCTCTCATGGTATCTGTCGCATTTCTGTCAGTGTCTCCTGTGTTCCCAACAGTGCCAAGTCCCACTGCCCGTCTACCCACTGCCGGCGTCTTTCCCTTGCCCCTGAGCCAGACCTCCATTTGGCCATTCTGAATGCGGCACCCATATGGGAGGGGATACTCTCGTCTGTGCTTTTAGGAAATGCCTGCCCTTGCATCCCTGGGCAGGTGGGACTGGGGGCGGGGGGCTGCCCTTTACCGCTCCTGCCTGGGTGTGCGCCCAGGAGAGGGCAAGCATCACAGCAGCTGTTTCTCACTTATGTTTCCTCCTGGAAGCTTCAGCTGAACAATGGCCTATGTGGTTTGTGGGTCTCCAGAAGTAATAGACAGGTGTTAGGTGTCTTGTGTCTGTAGGAAAGGAGCCTGAACAACTGAGAACAAACAACAGCTGCTTGGAAACATGAGCTCCTTGCACTTAAAGTCAGCGGCCTGACAACGGCTGGGGAAGGGGAGGCCAGGTTGGCTGGCCACCACCTGCCTGGGAGGCCAGAGGTGAGGTCAGTTTCCCAGAGAACCATGGAGTCGGCTGAGAGGGCTGAGACCCAAATGTGGGAGAGAGGTGGGGTTGGAAGAGAAGCTTGCAGAGGAATGCAGTGGCTGAGATTCTGAAACGAGTCGTGGACACTAGATACTTGCGGAAACAGTTTTTTAAAACTTTGCCTTTCCATTTTCGCAATAAAATAACCGGCATGTTATTTCATGATCTACCTGATAAAATCGGGGCTGTGAAAATGCTGGTACTACCTGGGACCTGCTCTTCAGAGCTCACACATTTGTTGGGATTTTGAGGGACATCTAATGGGCTTCAGAAGAGCTGAGTTCAAGTTCTGACTTTGTCTTTGAGTATCATTGTTGTTATTTACCTATATCCTTGGATAAAGTTCTACCTTACTCCTAGGTTGCTGGGAAGATGAAATATTATATAGGAAAGCCATTTACAAAAGTGTGAAGTGCAGTTCACTATACCAAACATACCAGACACTAAAGAGAATCAAAAGGGGGAACTTGGTTCTTCCCTTGGGGTGCTTATAGTCTCAACAGTATGGTGGCTCACAGCTGCTGGACATGTCATTTTCCAGAGCAGTGTCCCTTGTATCATCTGACTTGATAGTGCCATAGTAAAAAGCAAACAGAAACAGCTGAGGCGGCAGGGCAAGGGATGTGTTTTGAACAAGGTTTTAATGGATGAAAAAGTTATGGCTTGAAGCAAACAGGGGACTGCAAGTGGAAGTGAGAGAGGGCAGTGTTAGAGACTTGAGGTGCTCTGGGTATCTGCCTTCCAGCCATGGGAAAGCATTTCAGACTTAGTTTGGAGGGGGTTTTCCTCAGGCCAACTGAAAGGTAAATGATCACTCTCAAGTCCTGTTATGCTCAGGGCTTCCATGAAATCTAGGATTTCAGATTTTAGGTCTGCCATCTAACGAGGATGGACAAAGTGGCTGAAGTGTGTAGGAGCGGGAGCTGGTGACCATTGCTCCTTTAAGAGACATACATTTAAATTCAGAGTACTGGCCATGAACTTCACTGGGGTGCTTCCCCCAAACCTCCCTTTCCCCAAAATACCCTTCCAATCGTTTGGCCCCTCTGTGGTGGATCCATGTGTCTGGTTTGTTTGTTTCTGGCCTCCAAGCAAAAGGTAGTACCCCAGCTTCCCTTCTCTCCTTAAACACCTGAGATGCCAGTCTCCTCAACAGGTAGATTCCCTGAACTGGGAAGCTATCAGATCCCTGTCACGTCGCTTGTCCTTGGTGGAAATCCAAGGCATTGAGCAATCTGTGGTGCCTTGGTGTAGCTCTGGATCCTGAAGTTTGGAGTTACAGCTCAGCCTGGTCCTTCCTGGAGCTGGAGCCAGAGCTGGAGCCGGAGGAAGTGTCCTGCTTCTTGCCAGGCCTGACACTTGATGGGGAGAGGTTTCTTCTTTCTGTGCCACCTCCAGAAGTTAAAATAGAGTAATGAGAAACTACCCTCAAGAGAGCCAGTGGCCGGATGTGGAGACTCAGAAATAAGATGGAACTGATGTCCTGGGAAGTCACCCTCCCTTTGCTTTTTTGGCCATAGTATCTCTCTCCCGAGTGAAAAGTACTCCCCTGTTTCCTGCCACCTCTGGGAGGTTGTGCAATGTCACGATGCCTCTTACTCCCCGCTGTGTGTCATCGCAGGGCAGGGTGGACCCATGGCCACCTGTCACACTTGACGTCTTGCTGAATTGCAGGGACATTTTCTCTTGCATTGAGTTCTTGTGACCATTAGGGATGTGATTTTTCCCTCAGCTTTGGGACACTTGTGAAATGTTCCCATGAACTTCACCCTGGCAGAGAAGCTGGGCACCAGCTCCCAGAAACTGGACTGACACAGGAACAGGGAAGATGAGTGTGGATTGAATGGTGCATTCTTTTCTGTTCCACCTGGTCTCTACTTGGGTTCTCATTTGCAGGACTTTCTGGAGAGGCAGACACGCTGTGCTGGGAGGGAGGAGAATGGGCCATAGAGCCTCTGCTCTGAAAACTGGGTTGGTTTAGATTCATTCTCAACAGAGCCCTCGGTAGGGTGGATCACTCCTGGAGCCACTCTCTCAGGTCGTACTTGGGTCTAGGGAGTGAGCAGGGCTGCACAGCTTAGTACACAGCAGGACTGACCCAAACTTTCTAGGCCCCATGAATGGGGACATACCAGATGTTTTTGTGACCCAGTCCATGCCCCTTGCAGGTTGAAGCAGAATTGAATCATCGCCCAGGAATGCCAAGGGAGCAAGCACCCTCAGCTCCCTGGGCCCCCCCAGGGCTTTGCTGGATGCTGTGCCTCTGGGTGCTCACCCTCTGATTGGATTCTTTGATTGGGATGGGGCTACGGTATTGCTGGGGTAGCTCGAGATGTACAGGGATCGTCCCTTTTCCTCACTGGTCCTGTGTAGTCTGTGTCTTCATATCCTCTGTCTGTCCTTCCTTGGTATGTCATGTCTGCTGTCTCAGCTTACCCTGCAGAACTGTCCTCTCCTCGCAGCTACTCATTCAGGAAGCAGCCTCCAGAAACCTGTGGTCTCCCATCGACTACTCGAGTCTTCCTGTGCCCCCACCTGCACCCCAAATAATTCAAAGAAATCACCTTTTTTAGGAGCAGGGAGCCAGTGTGTGAAGTCCCCTAGTTCTCCCTCAGCCCTGTGTCAAGGGCGGCCTTGGAGAGGGAGGACTGAATCCCTTGATTTTTCCCTTCTGCTGGCCCGCCCTCTTCCCCCAGGAAAATCGGGGCGTGAGATTAATGAGCGCTGCCTGGCCGGCTGTCCCTGAGAGAAAGTTTGGTTCGTGATCCTATTTCATTAGGCTGATTGGAGCAGCCTTCACCCGGAGGTAGAGTCCCTCTCCAGGGAGTCTACGTACAGTTACACTAGCCGTCACCGCCAGTGCCCGCCCTTTCTGGACAGATGTGACCTCCTCTCACCCCCCTCTTCACCCCACTCTCCCTCCTTCCTTTATTTTTATCCAGCGTCTCGCTTCCTCTCTCTCTTTCCTTCTCCCACCTCTGCCTCTTCCCCCTGCCCTCTGCCTCCCTGCAGCGCCAAGGCGGCCCCGCAACCTGGTCCGCCGCACGCAAACCGCTGAGAGTTGGCGGAGCCGCCTCCTGGGGCCCGGGCTGCCGCGGCCGGCTAAGGCATCGACGCCAGCAGGCGAGCGAGAGCCGCGGAAGAAAAACAAGCGGGCGCGCGCGGGAGCCCCGGGAGGGCGGCCGGCCGGCGGGCGCGGACGGCGGAGGACCGGCGCGTGCAAAAGTTAGACTCTGGTGGCCGCGCGCCTAGCCCCTGTGCTCCGTGCTCGCGGCCCTGGCCCTCCGGAGAGGAACTTGATCTTCTTGCAGCTGGAGTCGCAAGCGGTGCCCTACCCAAGAGGGCCGAAAACGCCGGGCGAGCGTGGAGCGGGACGCGGCCGGTGGGAGCGCTGCAGCGACGAGGACCCATGCCGGCGGCCAACCTGATGGAGAACCTGCAGCTGCCCGCCTTGCAGGTGCCCGGGCCGCAGGGCGCGCCCGAAGGCAGCCCGGTCCGGTCCAGCTCGTCGACCCCCACGCTCCGCCGCCGGCGCTTCAAGATGCAGCGCACGAAGAACGTGCAGGAGCAGAGCCTAGAGGCCGGGCTGGCCCGGGACCTGCCGGGCGTCTTGGCTCCTGGCAAAGAGTTCCTGCAGCTGCCGGCCATCGAGATCACGCCTTCCAGCGACGAGGACACCCCATGGTCCAATTGCTCCACACCCAGCGCCTCCCCGCGCCGAAAACGCTTCCTCCTCCGCAAGTGGCTGAGGGTGAGGGAGCGGAAGGAGTGCAGTGAAAGCAGGTACGTCTCTGTTCTGCCCTGGCCTTTCTTCCCAGCCTTCTGCTCTCACCAGATCCCCAGAGCCGTCGGGGCGCCAGGGCACCTAGGCGTCAACTCGGGAGGAATGCAGAAGGCCTTCACTCCCGTGCGTTTCAGGCACTGAGGCACCTGACGTAGGGTTAGTGCACTTTAGCTCCTGGCAACCCAGGGCCAGGGGCCAGTGACTTTAATAGAGTAAGTCCATCTAACACATTGGCCAGGGACTTCAGCCTTGCATCTCTGATCCTCACAGCAAAATGAATAATAAAAACCATACCTTGTGATGTTTATTGCTCCCGTGTCATGTGCCAGTCATTATAGCGAGCACTTCACTGTCTATCCCTAAATTTAATCCTCACAAAAACTTTGAAGTAGGAATTAGTATTTTCCCCATTTTACAGGTAGAGATAGCGAAAGCAGAGAGATGTTAAGGGGCTTTGCCACTTAGACTTACATTTCTAAATACTCCATTTCAATTTTTATTATTTTATTTTTGGCAGCACTGGGGTGCCTTTCGTGAGTCTGTGTGCCAGCAACTTTTTGGCCTGGGTAAATGTGGAATCTGAGTAGTGGAGGGAGTCAGATTTCCCTATACAGAGAATCGGTGTGGAAAACAGCTCTACACAGCCTTGGCCAGAAGTGGTGTTGGGGCCAGGGCCAAGGCCATGGCCTTGTGGAGGACCTCATTCACTTGTGTTCAGACTCTAGGGCCCAGCCCCTTGACGGGATTGTGCCCTTGTGTGGGGTAACTAGCAGTTGGCCTCCTTCCCTGGGGCTTCTCCTCCCACTCCGATCCATTTCACTCATTTCAACTCAACAAGTACTTGTTGAGTGTTCTTGGGAGCTCAACCTGCTACCAGCTCATGGTGACTGCTTGGGGGCAGGGGAGACGGGGCTGGGGAGACTGAGGGCAGGTGAAGTTAAGAAGAGGGACAAGACACTGATATTGGAGAGATGGGACCACAGGCAAGCAGTCTCGGCGTGCCACGTGGTCCTGACTGCAGGGAAAGAGAGGAGAAGGGCTCCTGGAATGCAGAGGCTCCAGCCATGGCAAACACCAGCAGGTGGTGTGAACTCGCAGGAAAAGTGACAGGGCAGGCCTGCCGTCGGGAAAGGGAAACCGTCGGGACAAAGGTGTAAGAACAGGTTAAGCCAAAAAAAGATTAAAAATATGAACAATAATATGGCAGTAAATGTATATTTATCAATAAATCTAAAAAACAAAATAAATGAACAAGCAGAACAGAAACAGACTCATAGATACAGAGAACATTTTAATGGCTGCCAGATGGGAAGGGGGGTGGGAGGACTGGGTGAAAAAGGTGAAGGGATTAAGAAGTACAAATTGGCAGTTACAGAACAGTCATGGAGATGTAAAGTACAGCATAAGGGATGTAGTCAACACTATTCTGATAACTATGTGTGGTGTCCGATGGGTGCGACATTTATTGAAATGATCGCTTAGTAAGTGATATAATGTCTAATCACTGGGGTATACATGTGAAACTAATGTAAATTGTTCATGAACTGTAGTTGAAAAATTAAAAAAATAAACAATACCTACTAAAAAAGAAGAACAGGGTGAGCCTTGTGTCTCTCGGGGAGGTTGTGGGATCCGCAGGGTCACACAGAGGATGGGTGTCCTGAGCCTCCCAGGGTTTCTCTTTTCCTGGGTGTAGGGATAGGTGCGGTTGTCCCTCTGCAGGTGCTGGTACAGAGCTTTGTTCTGAGGCTTGTGTGGACCTGGGAGAACAATTCTTTTTGTCTGCTACAGTGCATCCTGCTGTCTTGCCACAGTGTAGATGGAAGTGGGGCACTCATGGTGGGAGCTAATCTTGAACTGAAATAGTTCATTATGGTTTGTGAGCTTTCTCTTCATATGTGAGAGACCCTAAAAGAGACCCTGTTCTGATCTTGAGATTCTGTCACACAGGCTGAGGACAAAACATGGGGGAAAGAGTCCTGCATTGCTGACCAGGGTGGGAGGGGGTGGATTTGGTTAGATTTAAGGAAGACTTTCCTGGTTTTGAGAACAGTCTTAAGAGTTCAATGGAATCTTCATTTTTGTTGGAGTAGGGAATGTACTCTTAAGATCATGAAGGATTTAAGACAGTTCTTTTAAATGGTCGCTTGTTGCATTGGAAGAATATACACATTTATGCATAAAAAGGCAGACTCTGGATTCAAACTCAAATTTGTCCAATTCAAATCTCTGCTCTTAACACAGTTGTACTGTCTCTGTTGGAATCTATCTAGATTGTGGCTAAAACAAGTCCCCATCATTTTTAGTCCTTGGAAATGGAAGCCTTCTTGGAAGGAAAAGAAGCAATGAAGTGTAGGTGCCCAACGAGATTCTCTGAGAAGGAGACAGCATTTAGAGGCATTCGAGTACAAAGTATTGGTCTTAAAGCCAGGGGACTTAGATTTACATTTTAGTTCTATCATTGATTAGCTATGGAGTCTTGGACCCTTCACCTGAACTCTGTGTCTCACCTTCTCCACCTGCGGAAGGGATATCTGCGAGCTAGTGGGAGGTCTTGAGAGTAATACACGTGAAAACACTTTGTAACTTCCCCTTGCTGTGCATGGCCATGATTCTGTGAGCGTCTCACGTGGAGTGGGTGTGTGCTTGAGAGCAGGAAGTTACGTACTCACCGTGGCCTGGAGTCACACCTGGGACTACTCACACGTGACAGGATTGCGGAACGATGAGGGGAAAGTGACTCTGCTATGGCTGGGATTAGGGGACATCAAGCACACTGGGCCCAGCGTGACAACTTCACATTTGCCACCCCAGTCTACATCTCCACATGCACAGAAAAGCACCCAGAAAAGCACCGTTAGGCCTGCCATGCATTCTCTCTGACACGGTAGAAGGCAGGGGCCAGGAGTACTTGTGCATTTTAACTGCTGAACTGAAAATACAAAGAGGAACCGAGACCCCTTTCCTCTCCTTTTTAGCCCTGGGAAGCAAGGAGTGGAGAAAATGGTGATGTATTGGCATGGTTTGGGGTCCAAGGACCAGGGGTTTAGCATACAGATACTGCAGTCTTGTTTGGCTCATCTTTGTATCTTCATGTCAGGCTCTGTGCTTGGCTTTTTGTATGATCCAGAGATTTTTGCTGATGAATAAAGTAATAATGAGCAAATAAATGATTCTTTTTTCTATACTGTTTGGAATGGAATTCTCTTTAGTCATGAGTCAGGGAAAATTTCCTTGAGGAGAAGAGGATTTTTTTTCTTTATTGAGATATAATTTACACACCATGTAATTCATCCATTTTTATAGTATGCAATTCAATATTTTCTTATCATATTCACAAATATGTGCAACTATTACCATGGTAAATTTTAGAACATTTTCCTAACCTCAAAAACAAAGCTGTACCCTTTATGTATTACCCTTAATCCTCCTATTCCTCATCCCTCCAGCCCTAGGTAACCTGGAATCTACTTTCTGTGGAGGCGGAGTTTTGAATGGGGACCAAATGTGTGTTGGTGAAAGCAGTTTGCGTATGACAGTTTCAAGACGGGGATGGGTGACCAAGTGTGGTCTTGATGAGGGATGTGGGAAAAAGAGGATGGGGAGGCGATGGGCTGACAAACCATGGTTTATGCGGAAGAGATTGAGTTTCAGTTAATCAGTCAGCCAACAAAGACGCACTGAGATTCTATAAACAGGGTGCTGTGTACACAAAAAGGATTCGGCCCAATGCGGAACCATTGTATGTTTTAGAACCTGGGAGATACCTAATCTGAGCTAATTCTTGCTGCTCAGTGTGAATGGGATGGTGAGGTGGAGGCCAGAGCCTTGCACACTGTCCTAGTGGTCCAGCTGGGATTTGTGCGAGCCAGCATTTGGCCTAAGATGGCTCTGATTTGCTTTGCAGGCCCTGGTGCCTGCTGAGCTCTCTGCATGATGCAGCCAAAATTGGTGAGGCAAGCTCTAAGAATGCATCCTGCATGTCTCCCAAAATCCCGTGGCCATAACTGCTTGTGAGGATTGTTCATACCCAAAGTGAGGTTCAGAGCTCCTCTCTGACCTGCAGGATGATGGCAAGGTCAGCAATTAGATAGAGCCGCGTCTTCCAGGATGTCATCCCGTCATTCTCTGGAGAGGAAGGGGGAGCTGACCAGGGCCAGGCAAGTAGGTGCGGATGGCTAACTGCAGCACAGAAGCACTTCTCTGCCCCTCGTTCCCCAGGCTGCCCTCATTGGTGTCGCCATTTACACCATCTTTCCCTCAACTATTCTGCCCCTCTTCTGTCTGACATACCTACCTGTGGTGACTGCTCACAGTCCAGCATGCTGGCAGCGAGAGAGTCTAGTTGGCCTGGAACCTCAGGGATTTTGCTTAGCTGAACCTCTGACCCTGGGTTCTGCCTCTCATGGATTGGATTCTGTCTGGCCCGGATGACCATGTTACCTACGTGATGCCAGCCTAGCTGGAGCGTGAGTTTGCAGGTGAGGAGTAAACATCCTTGGTATATTTATCTCGATTCTTCATCCCCTTCCTCTTACCTTTAGGGCTTGTCTTGCTTCCGGTTTCAGCTTAGGTTTCCAGGGGGGCAGGTGATCCAAATGCTCTACCCCTTAGCTCTGTGTCCACCCTGCAGTGTCTGAGAGCACAGGGAGTGTTGGAGAGGAGACGTCTTAACACAAAACATCGAACAAATGCACAGGAAGCCAGCCATGTGTCAGCAGGTTAAGTCATTCATCAGTGCTGGGTAAGGTGAAACTAGCAAAATAGACCTATAGTTCCTTGAGGGCGGGGACCATGTCTCACTTTGTGCCAAGTTTTCTGCTAAGTGCCTTGAGTACACAGTCACAGTGAATCCTGAAAACAACCCTCCAGGTGGGGTTTAGGACTGAGGATCCTGAAGTTCAGAGGTTAACTTGCTCTTGCTGAACAGAAGTGAGACTTGACCTAGACACTGTACCATTTTCCCAGGGCCTGGAAACAGTGGCTCATGTGGGTTTGATAAGCACATAGGTGGAGGGGGAGGTGGTGAAGGTCAGAAGGCAGAACAAAATCAGAAGGGTAGGGAGGCAGCTGAGGAGAAGAGTGGAGGGGTCGTGGGTAAGCACAGCCCTGTGTGGGACTGGTGCCACCCAGCCTTGGTGACCTGCTCCGTGAGGCACAGCCAACCTCTGCTGTTGATGTGGCTTCCAGATTTGGGCTGTTGGTGGAAAGTGAGAAGGTGGAGATGGAGCCCTGCGAGCCGATTCACACTGGCAAGCTTCCTCTCCGGCAGCTGGTACCTCGAGAGTCTCCATGGTGGTTACGCACTCAGGGGGTGCCCATTACATGTCAGGCAAGAGCCTGGGAGGACCCTGGGGCAGATTAACAGGCAGTGATTCTGCCCTGCTTGGTTACTTCCTCCCAGGTATTAGCTGTGCACCAGTTGCTGTGCCCATCACTGATACTGGTTTCTAGGGCAGCTCTGAAGTTGTCACTGAGGCGTCCGAATGACTAAGCTGCCGGAGGGGAGTTTCCTTCCTGTCCCCATGGGTGAGCCCTGGCCTGCCGAGAGCCAGGACTGGTTGCTGGGTTGCTGTGTGTACAAAAGCTTTGTGGAGTCTGAGGGCTTTTCCGGGAGCCTTTGCCCTTTCGTGGTTCCTTCCTCCATAATCCAGAGCAGTGTGTGGCTTGCTGCGGGGCTGTTGTGCCTGCTGTGAAGGAAGATGCGGCTTTTAAATGTGTTGGGGAGGCGGGGGTCTGTGCCCTCTTGACTTGTGACTTCAGAGCCCGAGGAGGAGTCGTCCTTCTTTTGGGGGAGATGGGACAGCTTCCATCAGGGTGACAGGTGGAAAGCAAATGAGGACCTTCAGGTGGGAGGAGAGAGGCAGGCCAGGGTACTTCGAGCTGGTGAAGAGACGCCAGGCCGCCGTGGCCTCCCAGCCTCAGTGCCACCTCCTGAAGGCAGCCCTGCTGTCATACTCTCCTCTGTTTTCAGACACTTCACATGACACTGTTCAGAGTCCTCAGCAGGAAAGTGTGGTTGTGTCCCAGCTATGGTGGGGGTGGGGAGAAGAAGGGTTGGGAAATCCACGTGTTTCCATTCCAGGCCCTCCCCCCCAGCACTGCTTTAGCCTGAGGATGCAAGCCTTTTGCTGTATCTTCCCTCCACACTCTGACTGGGGTGAGACTGGTTGCTACCTATTGATGTGTAGTCAAGATAAACAGAAAAAAGGGCGAGCCCCCTCTCAGTGACGCATATCCATGATGGCCTGGGACATGGGCCTCCCACCTGAAACCTTGGCCAGTTTCTCTCAGGTCTCTAGAGCTTCCCCATTCTCGCTCAGGTGTCCCTGCATCAACATACTGCTATGATAATGCTGTTCCCGGCCTGCCCCCTCTCATCTCACAGTATGACCCCAGAGGTTCCCAGCCCTATTGCTTCTGCTTAGCAGGTTTAGTCAGGAGAGGAGGGCCCTGAATGAAGGGACCAGAAAACACAAATAACAACCCACTTGGTTTCCCTCTTTCTTTTGCAACTATGGGACCTAGATTTGCTTGGGGTCCTGGTTTGGGGATGGGCAATGTGGTAAAGTTTGCAATATTCACCCAGCAATAAAGAAAACACTGGAAGACAGTGGACGGTTATCTTAGTGACACATTTTTTAGTCTTTCCAAGGGTCATCCAGCTCATTGTCTTAAAGTAAACTTCTGCATTGTAAAAGTCAATGGATTTTGCATGTGTAATGAAATAGTGAGTTCATATAAACATTTGGGGTAGCAGGGAAGAGGAAAACAGTCGGTCGTTTTATCATGCTAGCCTGACCATCAGTGTGCATGCCAGGTGCCCTTATCTTCCTGGGTGTGTTCTTACTCCCACCTTCTTCTTAGTGGAAGGCCTTCTTTTCTCTTTCATCCTCTCATCTCTACCTGGCACCTGTGGAAGGTGAGGGAGAACATATGTCTGGGGTGAGGACTGATAAGTCTGTGAAATGAAGGGAAAAATGAATTTCTGAAGCACTGCTTCTGGAGCAGCCATCTCCTGGAGATGCTTCTCCAATGTGGGGTGTCCTCTCACCAGAGAAGAAGCCACATGGCCCCATTCTCATGGCCTCCACAACCCATGCTGCTGTGTCAGTGGTGGTCAACTGCTCAGAGCAACCTGCCTTGATCTGAAGGATGTCTGCTTCCTAGCTGGGTCATTACAGTCTGAAGCTCTTTCTGACCTTTTTCTGATCCTCAGGGCTGGATGGTGTGGTGGAAATACAAGTCACTCTGAACAGGGTGGGGCTTCCCCACAGAGCAGCAAGCCCTTTGCTTGGTGATAACAGGTTTTCTCCATCTATGTCTGTGATGAACCACATCCTCCGGACATGTGAAGATGTCATTAAAAAAAAAAAGAAAGACTCCCAGAAAAGAGGATTGTACCATCTCTCTCAGTTACTTCTTTATGTCTTCAAACCATCCACCTGAGACCGTGCTACCTAGAATCTAACTGAGACCTGCCATGGCACACTTCAAATTCACACACTTCAAACTCATTTTCTTTTGCTTTGTCCTCAGTGAAGATGAGAAAATATCTAGTCATTGTCCTTTGAGAAGATTCCTCAATGTTAGTGAGTTGGGCTGTTCCTTCTAGATTCTGAGGGCAGCCCTGACTTTGTACTACCTGCTTGGACCTCCCTGGTCCTCCAGCAGGGGCTGGGCAACCCTGTGGATGCCTTGGAGGAATTGGCAGCCACATATGTCAGAAGACAGGGCCAGTCTTAGAGGTGAGCAGAGTAAAAAGTGGGCTGCCCATTCAGACAGTTCTCAGGAATGCGGAGAGATTCCTGTCCCTCTGGTGACATCTCCATGCTTGAATTGCTTTCCCAAATGCCTCTACTAGTCGGCATGCCTTTTGTCTAGCATTCAGAGAGATTAGGCTGATAACATAGTTACCTCAGGAGAAATAATTTTCATAGTTCTGCAACATTCATTGAGTGCTTCCAGGGAATCAGGTGCTGTGCTGTATGCTGTGATACAAGAGGAGGAATTCACAGCCTGTGTGGGAGGTCAGCATGCAGAGGTAACTTCAGTAGAATATGGAATTTAGACTAAAGTGGAAAAAAAAAAAACAAGTCTGAGGAAAAGATCTGCTGGGAGGGAGAGGAGAGAGTAGGGTCCTGGGACCTAGATTTCACTGCCACATCTTGCACTCAGCTGTCCCTTGCTTGCTAGTGGCTACAGTTCTGGTTCTGTAGCTTTCTCAGAAAACCTGGTCTTTGTGGTGGATGGGATTTGTGTGGTCACTTCAACTCTGCGTGAACAGAGCAGCCCCAAACCATGAAGCCGAGCAGTGGCAGAAATGCCTCTAGAGTACGGGTCTCCCACAACCCAGCTACACGTTCAGCCTAACCCTGCCCGGGGAGCTCTCTGTGCCCAAGATGGAGCCATATCTTCATCGGTGCAGCCAGAAAACTCAGGCAGGCCTTGTGTGTCTTTGAGGACAGGCAGGGTGATGGTTTTTCCTGGGACAGCTGCCCAGCACCAGTCCACAGGGCCATCTGCAGCCACAGGGGGTGCAGGCTCTGGGCCCGCTCATCGCTTCTCTGCATGGTCCTGGGCAGGCTGCTTACTCTCTGGGCCTCCTTATCTCCCTCATTTCTTAGGTGGACAGAGTACATTTCTTCTTTGTCTTGTAAGATAAAAGTAAGTGGATGGATTTGAAAACTTGTGTCCTTACCATTAGTTAGTAAAAGTGAGATCTTGGGGGGTGGTCTGGGGGGCCTCAGAGTTGACTCCTCTGGTCAGTGTCAGCAGTGTAGTGGTTCACTGTGCCTTTGATCATTGGTAAGATGTCCCTTTCCAATCTGGTAGACGAGTTTTTATCGTCTACGGGCTGCTTGTGTCTGTCTTTTCAGTGTTGGTGCACTTAGGATTCTAACTCCAAGCTTTTAATTTTTCCTCCTCCTCCTCTCCCTCCTTCCCCCTCCCTCTCTCTCCTCCCTCCAAACCCACATGCTCTCCTTGGGGTATTTCATCCACTCTCTTGGCTTTGATTATTCCTATGTGATGCCAACTGTCACGTTTATCTCTTTTCTGAGCCTTAGGCTCATACACAGGGCATTTCCACAGGGATGTTCTTCAAAACTCAGCTGGTCCATCCCTACCTGAACCCATCATCTGTCCCTCCAACCAGTCCCACTCCATTCCTTGCATTAAGGATTGGCACCCTTCGGTGTCCCGAGGCTTCCCTGCTTTGGGGGAGCATGCTCTTCAGCCTGTCCCATCTCTGCCACTGGTGCACCTCTCTCGGCCATCAATGCCTCTCGAGGGTTATTCAAGCACCCTCCTACCTGGCTCAGTGACCACCTTGCAGCTCCTCCCCTCCCTTTTTTGTCTTCGAGAAAGTGATCTCACATGCTCCCAACCAGGGACCTAGCCCGCAAACCAGGCCTGTGTCCTGACTGGAAATCGAACCGGTGACCTTTCAGTTTTCTGGACAACACCCAGTCCACTGAGCCACACCAGTCAGGATGCTTCTCCCCCTTAATTCTGCAGCCCAGGGGCTCTTCATGATCTCATGCCTGCTCTGTCTCCTGATCATGTAGAGCTACACCCAGGACTCTGCCTCCAGACAAACTAACCTTTCGGGGTCTTCTTCTATTTCCAGGTCTTCACAGATGCTGTTCCTTGGATAGAAATCCTCTTTCGGGACACTGACCCAATTTGCCACCCCCTGTCCTTCTCCTTTGGATCTTAGCTTAGTTATCCTTTCCTTTAGGATGTGTGTCTGACTCAGGTATTTATTATATTTGTGTTTCTAAATTGTGATTACTTGGTCATGTTGAATCCTTTATAGGATGGGAGGCAGAGCCATTTTATTCAGTGTCTGTTTTGTTTATTAATTTTTAAAATTTTTATTGATTGATTCGAGAGAGAGAAACATTGATTTGTTCTTCCACTTGTTTATGTATTCATTTCTCAATTCTTGTATTTGCCCTGACCAGGGATCGAACCACAATCTTGGTGTATTGGGATGATGCTCCAACCAACTGAGCTACCTGGTAAAGGCTTCAGTGTTTGTTTTATTTGGTGCCCGATGAACAAATAATCAAACAAATAAAGAACTATAAGGAAATTTGATTATCATGAAATTCTATTAAAAATTATTCTGCAAAGCAAGAAGTCCTGTTGCAGCTGAATAATTACCACTTCCTCTACCATTTCTGTATGTCTGGATTTTCTGTGTTGGTTGGTTTGTGTGTCTTAAGCCTGTTGGTTTCTTTCATGTTTTTTCTTTGTCTGTGCCTTCCATCAGATTGCAAATGCCCCGAGATCTGAGATTGCTCTTCTTCTAAGGGTGGTCTCTGTTTGAGAGTCAGATTTGGCTTAGTTAGATGGAGAGTGGTTGATCTGTCTCAGAACAATGCCTCAGACTGCAAGGTCACATTGGGAGCAATATTTAGGCTCATGGTCAGCCTGGGCCCAGGTAAAATCTGCAGATAGTGGTTAGCCTTTTTCCACCTTTGAAAAACGAGTTACTTGGACACATTGCTGAAAGGGAATTGGTTTATTTTCTGAAATTTGGACATCAGGAGTTGTGTAAGCAGTGTCTTGTACCCTGATTTGAAGAGAGATGGTAATGGGGGAGGAGCCGAGTGCTGACAGGGGCCACTGACTCCTCTTCTGTAAGGAGTGGGGCTTCATTTAATCAGTGGGGCATTCTGGAATGCAGATGCATTTGTTGCTCTGCCATCTTCCAAGGACCCAGGAGAGGATGGAATTAGCTGGGTCTCTCTCTGCAGCTGTCAGATGCCGGAGCAGTTGTCCTGATGTATGGATTCTTTCTTCCTCCTGGCTCTAGTGGAAGCCAAGGGCCAGAGGGTCGCCAAGAGAAATGGCCCTCCTTTATGCTGTGTAATGACAGCCTTGAAGGTGGGCCACAGATGCCAGTAATTGAGCCGCCATAGACTGTGGAGCCTTGAACTGGGAGCCCAAAGAGGAAGTACAGAGGAAAGAAGGGTCCCTGACACTTGTCACTAGGACTTACAGTGGCAGAGAATGGTGTCCACATGGACACATATGAGAGCAGTGTTGGCAACAACCATGTATCATAGTCTGTAACCCTCTCAAAGTGATCAACCAGGCCGCAGGCTGCGGGAAGGCTGCACAGAGTGGAATTATTCTTTGTATTTGCCTAGCACTTACCACATTGCCTGGCACAATAACCTGCGCCTGGCACAATAACCTGCCTAAGGCACGAGAGCCCATTACTTCATTTGTTCCTGAATCCTCTGGGGCAGATGTGACGAGCATGTCCATGTGGCACATGGGAAACTGAAACTCTGAAACATGCCCACATTCATGCAGCTACGTAGTGACATTCTGTTGTGTCACTTTTAATGCAGGTCTTTTTCTATACTGTGCATAACATGTGTGGCATTGCACTGAGGTTGTGTGCATGGGCTGACAATGTGGGTGACTGAAATACACAGGAAATGGGAGGCAAAGACCAGACACTCTCAGCAGCTGACTCAGCACGCCTTCTCTCCTTTCAAGCAGCAGCCCCGTGGAGGGACACATTCAATGTTCAGGCTGCCACAGCGAGAAGTGTCCACATTCTGCAATTGCTTGCAGCTTAGCTGCTGTGTGCTGGCCCACTGAGCCTGACAGGCTTCTGCTCTTCAAGGATTTCCTGTAGTTTATTTAGTGTCCATTCATTCATTTGCACGACAATAGATTTTTATTATGCATCTACTAAGCAGTCATGTAAATCACCCCAATAAGTGAAAAATTTAAAAGTGTAACAGCTGCATCCAAGGAGAGCACGCACTGATGGTTCCGTTTGGTGTCCTGGCAGTTGGCCAGATCTGGTTGTAAAGGCTGCCCTCTCTAGCGCAAGGTGGTCCTTAGTAACTAGTCTGTTTATTCCACCAAATAGGCAAGGATGGCCATGCTCTACAGTCTGGGGAATCCCAGCCATGGCTAGGGATCCCCAGGCCTTTTTGCTTTGCTTTTTTCTTTCTGTTAGATGAAGGACCATTGAACCTCCCTTTGGTTTTTCCAGGAAAGGATGGACAGTGGAAACAATAGCTTGTTTTTTTTTTTTATCAGCACCATTAATGCACAGAATTCAAAAGTTAGGCACTTTCAGGTTATTATCTGTATGTATTTCTGACTTTATATCTCAAAGCCATGGAGAACCTACAGTCCTGGAGCACCTGCCCCTTTTGCCTACTAGGTTAAGGCTCCTTTGGGTGACAGGTGCTGTTGGGAAATAATTCACTTTCACTGTCTTAATCAGCTCAGTAGTATCCTTAGAGTATGAGTAACAAACAGTTGGCACCATGCAGAGAACTCTGAACACACTCATTCAGTTTAACTGGATAGGTAACTAAGGAGATGAATGAATGAGTGAATAAGTGAATGAATGTGTCACAGGTGGGCACAGGTAACCAGGTTCTTAGTTATCGGGACAAAGAATTGAACCGAACACCCAGAGTTCACAGAAGAAAACATAAGAGCAGGCCAGCTCCAAGCAGAGGTTGACCTCATGGGCTAGAGGGACTCTATTCTTATAGGGCAGATCCTTCCTGGCTAGTTTTGGTGGGCTTTTACTGCGCATGCACAAGTAGTTGTATTACTTTAAAGCTACTGCACATGTGGTCTCCCATGATTTTCCCTGATTGGCCACCAGAGAAGAGGGTCCCACAATGCTACCAGATTGATCCCCATTTCTCCTGGGGTCCCCCTGTACTAGGTTCACCTTTCCCTTCGCCAGAGAATTATAGCTTTCCATGTTAGAGATTGGTGAAAAGTAAAGGAATTATTTATTCAAGTTATACTGACTTAAGAGTAATGACTTAATGTCTTCATTAAAGCCCCAAAGTCCCTTAAAACACCCACAAACACACACAGTCCTTCCTTCCCCTCTTTGCCCAGTCTGGGGTACCGTATCTCAGGGAAAGAAATGGAAGTCCTTGGTGCAGGCAGATCCCAGTTTTGCCCAGTAATCCGTGCTCGGCTGGTAGGCCTTCCTTGGTTCCCAGCACCATCAGCTGTGTTGCCAGGATCTCCAGCTAAAACCGCGTGGTGGTTTTCTGCTAAAGCCACATGGTGATTCTTCTCATGGCTGCCGGGTGGGGGATCCCCCCACTCTGCCAGAGCACGTGGTTCTCCTTACTGACACAGCCGCATGGTCCTCCCTACGTGGCTGCAGGCTTGTGGTTCTCTGCACAAAGGCTGCGGGAATCTCTACTCTGCCAAAATCGCATGGTTCTCTCTCCCAGGTCCCAGGGAGTCCCCACTGTGCCAGAAGTGCATGGCTCTCTCCTCAATGGCTGCCGTGTCTGAGTTTAAATCCCCGTACCAATCTTCCTCTACAGCCCCATTTCCGACTCCTCCCACACTCGGCCACACTTGCCCTCAATCTGCTGTCCTTTCCAGCTTTTCTGGTGGGTCTGGGCAGGTGTGGCCCCAAGTCGTGGAGCCAATCATCTCCAAGCACCCATGCAGATGCTGTAACTCCGGGGACCTGCCCCCCAGTTACGTATTGATGGGGAATTTATTTCCATTCCCTGGCTGAAAGCATGGCCACAGCTATTTAACATATCTATGTAACCAGTGAAAGGTTATAGATATGTTAAATGACCAGTCCAGAGGCTAGCTGCAAGGCTGTTGCTATGGGAAACAGCTCTTAACGGGCCTGCTTCATTTGTCCCTTCCCCCAACCCACACCTGGGGCAGGGGCTGCGAGGACATCCTAATATTTTCTGAACTCCTTGAGTTCTGGACCTCATCACAAATCCCTCTTTTTGGGGGCCTCCTGGCTGCACCCTCCTACAAATGTATGAATCATTGGAAATAAATGTACATTTAATATATATAAAAATTACACACGTGTGTGTGCATATTTTCAACCCCAGGGCAGCTAAGTTGCTCTTTGGCCATGGGATGATGACTCAATACTATCAGCAATAAATTTTCATTTGACTGTTGAATATGATACTTGTCTTCATGTCAACAGTTGGGTTAGATCCATCTACTCCAGGGAGACTCAGGGACTTGGTCTGCCCTCTTCTAGGTGAGGACAGGATGGCCCAGCTAGGGCTGAGTGATGGCATATCTGAAGGCACAGGTGGCTACCATTGTGAATTTGAGAATGATTCAGGACAGCTGAAAGTCCAATGTGTTTCTGCTTCTTCCAGGGTTATCTTTGAAACATACTATTGATAACAGCCCGGGCTGACACTGATCCTCACAGGTAGGGGACTTCCCAGTGGTTGTGGTGACTTTTATCCAGCAGCAATTTCCAGGCCGTTTTCATGGAGTAAAATCCCAGCCTGGAGCAAGCCCCCTGCCCGGGGCAGCTCTGCAGGATCAGCTCCCTCCTGCACAGAGCGGGGAGCACGATGATAGCTACTGTGTGGGCTGGACTGAAGATGAGATCACGATGAGGCGTTTCTCAGGGTGCCTGTGTACAGTCAGTTCTCACTCTCGGTTGACTTCCTTTTGCTGCCCCCCCCTCCCCCACTGCCTGTTTAGGGAAAGAGCTGTTTTCATACTGGTGTCCTTTAGGGCCCATTTGCCAGGGCTGAAGGGCAGGCACTGGGGCTGCGGTTGTTTGTCACTGTGGCACCTTTGCTGAGTCATTTGGGGTTGACAGGCCAGGGAAAAATAGTGGTCCAGAGGGTGGTTAGGGCTGTGTGTGATCAGCTAAGGCAGTCTGTACTGTCACAGAGGATTTCCTGGTGGCCTCTGGAACCTCACCCACTTCTGGTGGGTGAGGAAGGGTGACCAGTAACCAGCTGTGGGGGTGGCGTCCCTATCTGAACTTCCCGTTATCTGACTTCACGAAGCTTTCATGTCAGCTTTCTCAGTAGGGCCTGTTAGACCCTGTGAAGGAATCCGAGTGAATGGAGGGCAGGCTTGCTTGCTGAGTTTGAGGTGCGTGACATTCTGTGGCACCAGGTGTAATTAGGAGAAAAGATTCAGGGTGAGAACTTGTAGAAAAATGAGAAACTCTGGCCAGGTAGCTCAGTTGGTTGGAATGTGGTCCCAATATGCCACGGTTGTGGATTTGATCCCTGGTCAGGGCACATACAGGAATCAGCCAATGAATACATAAATAGATGGAACAACAAATCAAAGTTTTCCTTTCTGTCTCTCAAATCAATAAAAAATTTTTAAAAAGGAAAGTGAGAAGAACTTGTAAAAAGAGCACAGGTAAGACTTAAAGACGGTCTTTACGAGAGACAAGGCATTGGTGAGGGCAGAATTGGTTGTGTGTGGTCTGCAGCGCTCCTGCCATCTGTCTGAGCCTGTGTTGTGGAATGAGGTTCCAGCAATTCTCATATTTTGAGAACTACTTTAACTCATTATAGCTGAACATTTTGTGAGCACCTAGTCTTATGTTAGAGTATTATGATCTGTTTTATCCCCACTGGCATCAACAATAAACATCGTTTGAATATGTAATGTGTAAGAGCCACGTTTACTATTTAGGAGAGTAGGAAAGCAAACATTTAAATTCATTTTGGTCTTAATAGATAGAGATATGGAATAAAAGCAGAAAATATTTGATTAAACTATAAGTTATTGTTCCCTTATGACTATGCAGAGATGCATTTGGATGAACTAAAATCAAACAGAATTCACTAGAATCTCCCTCTGAGTTCCTTCCAAATTAAAAATGCACAGGGACTGGCTGATTATATGCATTCACATCCAGTCAGTCATTCATTTATAGCATTTGTTATGTAAATAGAAGTGCTAACCACTTACCATAGCCCACTGGGTTGAAATTTCAGACTGATTCATTTAAAATTCAACTCCTAGTGCCTTGACTGGTGTGGCTCAGTGGATTGAGTGCCAGCCTGTGAACCAGAAGGTTGCCAGTTTGATTCCCAGTCATGGCACATGCCTGTGTTGTGGACTATGTCTCTGGTTGGGGATGTGTGAAAGGCAACACATTGATGTTTCTCTCACACATCCAATGTTTCTCTCCCTCTCATTCTCCCTCCCTTCCCCTCTCTCTAGAAATGAATAAATAAAATCTTTTAAAAAATTCAACTCCTAAGGGGGCAGGTACAAGGGAGATAAACAGTAATGGAAAAATACAGTAAAGATTTTTAAAAAATAAAATAAAATTCAACTCCTAGGAGAGGTGAAAACTATAGTTAGGTCAGGTAGTAAGCCTTGGTGGGGCTTAGCCCAAGTGACTCCATTTTGGGTCTATTGTTTCTTTTTAACAAGAACATCCTAGATTTTGTCCTCTTCTCCCATCACCTGCAGTCAGTCCCCTCCTAAATCTCTCCATCCTGTTCCACTCCCTTAGCCCAAGTCTTCATCCTGTGTACTCTGTTGAGAAGGAGAGTCATTTCAAATGGTATAGAAATGCCTGAAAGAATTGGGGCAGGAATAAAGGCCCTTAAGCCATCTTGGGTGACCTTGGATAAGAGAATGGCTTGTATCAAGCAATAGAGGTGGAAGCTTGATTGCAGGGAGTGAAGAGGGAGATGAGAGGAAGTAGACTCAGCTAGGGGAGAGTGGAAGGAAAGCAAAAGGGGCAGATGAATTCAGTACTTGAATATGATGAAATCAAAAGTATTCTGAGCCCATTTTGTGTATTTGTCCTCTTGGGGCAACTGGGCACACAAATGCCAAGGTATCTCATCCAAATGAGCTCAGAAGTGGAACCTGCCCGTTGCAGTTTCATTTATTATCCTCTGACTAAAATCTCCCTGAGGAGACAATAGCCACAGGGAAGAGTGTAAAGCAGATTGCTTTTTGAGATCTAAAGGACCCTAGATAAAGAAACAGTGAAGGACCAGGGTTGTTTCCCGCTCCTCGTGACCCCCTACCCCTTCACAGCTCAAATGTGAGCAATGAACAGAAGAGACTGAGGAGAATAGGAGAATTGTGAGTGATAAGAACACATAGGGTATATATGTGTGTATATGTATGTATCGTGTTAATTCTGCAGATGGGCAATTACAGAGTAGAAGCAGAGTTTCTTGTGGGACCAGACCTTTGTGCTCCTGTAATGTTTCCCTATAAGGAAGTCGGGAAGAACAGAATGGAGTTTGAATAAAAAAAGAGAGATGGATATTATTTTCCTCAAAAACTGACTTTTAAATGAGTTAGTATGGTGTGGCTCAGTGGGTTGGGCATCATCCTGCAAACCAAAATGTCACCGGTTTGATTTCCAGTCAGGGCATGTGCCTGGGTTATAGGCCAGGACCCTGGTTAGGGGCATGTATGAGAGGCAACTGGCTGATGTTTCTTTTGCACATCGATGTCTCTCTCCCTCTCTTTTTCCCTCCTTTGCCCTTTCTCTAACAATAAATAAATAAAGACTTTAAATAAGATAGAACTTGACAAATACATACAGTAGGCATGCAGTACATGTCACTTTCCCCTTCTGTGTTACAATCTTTTAGTTGTTTATAATTAATTATTTTTAGACTTCAAGCCCATTTCTAAACACACTAAGATTCTTGAGGGCAGGCCTAGGTCTGAGGGTACTTTGCATCTGCTGCCTGATTGCTTGTACCTGGCCTATCCAAAGCTTTCTCACCTTTTCTCTGCTTATAAGCTGCTGTTCACGTTATTCTTTGAATATATTTTGAACAAGTGAACAAATGATGATCCACTTTGAGTATCACTGGGATTACTTTTATGCCCTTGTCTATGGGGGCAGAAATGGAAGAGGATTAACTGGATATTGGGCAAGAGAGTGATTGTGTATGCTTATGTTTTGTTAACATTCTGAAACCAAAAACAAATGATCTGTGGACAATTCAACTTCTGTTCTTTATTATTGTTCGGTACTCCGAATCATCCAGTACCTCTTGCCTTTCTGCTAATGAAATGTGACCGCGAGTGGGATACACCTTGGCAGGAAGCTGTCAGGGTGCTTGGCAGAGAACACATGGCCTTTCATCCTGTGTGGGAAATGGCAGGACGGGAACTGATCGCACTGCTGACCCGGTGTCCTGTTTCTTCCAGGCCCTGGAGTGGCTTTCTGAGATTTGGTAAATGACCAAAGTTCTTGGTTTGGACTGTTTTTATTTCTTCTAAGTGGAAAAAAATACATACATAGGAGGTACAGTTTTACCATAAACCAGTTTTTCATGGGCCTAATGTTGATGAAGTTGGGTGGGGGATGGGGACAGGAGGGAGGTGGGGAAGGGGGAGGTGGGGAATCTGAAAAGGCTCTTTCTGGGGCACGCAGAGCTCACAGTCTGCCCTTGGGCTCAGTGGTCCCTCCCGTGTCCTGCAGTTTGTCTGTGATGGGGTTTCTGTGGAAACGCCCCTCCTCCGTGTGTCCTTGTACTTCAGGGCTCCAGCATTCGTCCTTCTCCCCAGATGCATCGGCCTCTGCACTCCTTGGCTCTGTGGAGCACAAGGCCAGGCCCCTGGGTCTTCCCTTCCTTTTACCTCCACGACTCACACACTTTCTTTTCCAGGGGTTTGCTGTCTGCTAAGGAGAGGGGAACCAACAGGTGGTGACAAAATTAACTATCAGTTGGGAACCCATAGTCATAAAACATCTCAAAAACATATTTATCCCTGACTTTGGTCTTCAGTCAGATGTAAAATAGACTCTTGTCACTTTTTCTTAGGCTTCTAACGTGTTCTTATGGGAATTCCCCAGTTGTTTCTAGAGAATCCACTGACTCAGTCTGTTTCAGGCTGGCTCCTGAGTCAGGCTGTTCCTGCTGCAGCTGGCTACAGAATCTAATTGCCACATCCACTAGGACGACTTCCTACACTTACTACCATGACCAGGCCCCCAGAGCACCTGCATTGCTCTCTGCAGCTGGCCACCCTCCTGAATCCAGCCTGTGGCTGAATGGGGTGGTGCTGGCCTCTTTGGTCACCAAAGACTCCACCTCAGGCTTTGGGCCAACGTGTCACTGGCCTCCTAGAAGTCTCTGTAGGCCTGGCTCCAGCTCTAGGAAGTCCTGCCCTCCCTGGGCACATTGCTCTGTCTTAGTTGGCTTGCCTATAGACTTTCACCAACAGGTTGTTGAGACAGCTCAACTCTTTGACCTAAGTTATTTTTCTGAGGTGTGGTCAAAAACTTGTTTATTTCTACTGTTTCACAAGTGGCCTTGTGACCTTATAGTAAGTGCCATTATTTGCAAACTGTCTCATCTCACATCAGTGCCGTTGACTGGTCAGGGCAAACTTATCCTTTTTTGTGTCAAGATTTTTGATGCACTGGACTCTCCACATGTTCTTGCTTCCTGACCATGAACTGCCTCCTGCAGGCAGAGAAGAGAGACAGTTTCAGCAGAATGAACGTTCAAGCTCTTCCCAGCCCTCCCCCAAATCCAGATCTCACGCTGTTCTATCACTGAGGTCTTTCCTACCACCCACCCCTTTGCAGCTCCAAGTGGAAGAACAAAGGTTTCAAGGGCAGGAAACCTGGAATGAAAGTCTCACTCTTTAGCTTTGCTCTTAGACAAGTCATGCTCATCATCTTTAAAATGGGGATCAGAAGATGTACATATATATACATTCCTTATCTACTTCGTGACTTTGGAAAGTTCAGATGGAAGAATGTTCATGGGGACACTTTTTAGACTGGAAAGCACTGTTTAAATGTGAAGATCTATTGTTAGAATTAAATACACCACATTCATATGCAGTATACTGAATACAGTGGATACTGAAGAAAAAAGCAGCCAGTGCTTACAGCAGAGCTACCATTATCACTGCTGGTTGGATTTGTTGCAGCCAAAGGGAGCAGAGCTCTGCAGAGGTCAGGCAGGAAAAAAAGGAAATACCTGAATTAGGCCATGAACACATCGGAGGGCACAGACAGCCAGGCTTCTGTGTGACGTGGGGCTCAGTTGGCCCGAGTGGAAGAGGCAGTCATGAGGTGGGGCCTGTGGGGTCAGTCAGAAGGGACATTTGAAGCAGAGGGACAATGCGAGTGGAGCCAGGAAGAACAAGAGCACGTGTTATTTGGGGAGCACAGTGATTCAGTGCAAATAGCCGCTGGGGGCTTATACCATGCTCTCTGCAGAAGAGGTTGAGGAGCTGGGAAGAGGAGCCTGGTTTCATGTTGTAAGGCCTTGTGTGAGGCAAAGATCTTTGGACAGTAACCTGTGACTTTTGAGGAAACTGTCCAAGACTTTTTACCCAGGAAGAGGCATGTTTAGAGCTATTTTAGAAGATGATGTGTGGTTGAGGCCCAGTCATGTCCTGAGGCCCAGTCATGTCCTAAGGCCACTGGCATGTGCCAGGTGTGACTTTAGTGATGTCATGTCAGCAACTTGAAACTGACTGTAGTAAGAGTATTTACAGCATGAAATTCAGCATGTGATATAAATCAGTCCCCTCCCGTCCTTCAACTGGTTGTTAAAATTTATCAGCACAGTCAAGGGGCCATTTTAATGGAGTAGGACTTCAATAGCTAGCACACCTGGGTTGTGTGTTAAAAAATTCTCCAGGCTCTGTCCCAGACCCCATTAATCAGAATCTAGGGCAAGTGAGGGGGTGGGAACCTATTTTTTAAAAAGTTTCCAGGCAATTCTCCTGCAGCTAGTCTGGTCCTGGCCTTTGGACCAGAGTAGGGACAGTGGGGAGAGAGAGAAAGGGATGCATATAAAAGATGTTTCAGAGTAGGAACAACAGAACTTAGGGACAGGTTGGGGGCAGGGAGCAGAGGAGAGCTTCCTTGTCTGGAGAGCTAAGCAGGTGGGTGGTGATGCAGGGGGCTGAGCTGAGGAAGGCAGAGATGAGTTACTTGTAAACGAGGTTAGAGTGAGCATGGGGAGGAGTGGGGGTGGTTTTGGACACCTGTTTGAGGAGCCCGGAGTGTCAGGGTTTGGGCCATGCCCTGTGAACAGGTGGATTCAGGGAACTGGTGGCTGGTGGAACAGTTGCGGTGTGTTGAGATGAGAAGGGGGCTGTGGTCAGAACTCTGGGGGCAACTTTTCGGAGGTCAGTAGAAGAAGAAAAGCCAAGAAGAGCTAAAGCAAATGATAGTTCATCTATATTTATCAAAGTTAGCAGTTCCTAGGAAGGAGCGTTTCCTTTAGCAGTTTCCAGAATTTTCGAAAAGCTTAACAGAAGCCACATGTGCATTCTTCTGTATTAAGACAACCTAAAACATTAAGCTTGCTTGGCTTGAATTCTGTCAACCAGGTGTGGTGAGGATGTGACTGGATGCTGACCTGAAGTTCTGAGGATGGTTGTATACCTTTGATTAAACACACACACACACACACACACACACACACACTTCTCTTAGCTAAGGGGTACATTGTGTTTCATCTGTTGCCTCTTTGAAAACATCATAGTTGAGTGGGTCTGCACATGTACTGATACGCCAAAGATTTGGAGAAAGTAGCCAAGGAGTTCCAGCCATGATGGAGACATAGGTAGAAATGCTTTACTTCCTCATACAACCAAAATGACAACAACAAATATAAAACAAAAAACAACCGGAACTGTCAGATATCAAACTTCATGGAAGTCCAACAACCAAAGAGTTAAAGAAACATTCATCCAGATCGGTAGGAGGGGCAGACAGGCAGCAAGGTGGAGAGGATGCCCAGCCAAGAGGTGACTGGTGGACTAGTTGGTCCCACATTCATGGGCCAATGAGCTGGGAAGGATCATTGGAAAGCAAGACAGACCGCAAAACCCAGGGTTTCAGGATGGGAAACTGAAGACTCAAAACCTCTAGATGTAAAAATCTGTGGGAGTGGTGGCAGTGGGAGAAACTCTCAGGATCACAGGAGAGTCTGTGGGAGAGGCCCACAGGGTCCTAGAACATACACAATCCCACCCATCTGTGAATCAGCATCTGAAAGGCTACAATCCACTTGTGGGAAGTGAGTGAAGTGACAGAAAGTAGGACTACAATAGAGCCAGCAAGTGGCATTGTCCCCTCTCTGACCCCTCCCCAACAGATAGCACCACAATACAGCAAAGAGTGTTGCCCCACCCTGGTGAATACCTAAGGCTCTTCCCCTTACTACATAATAGGTGTGCCAAGACAAAGAAATATGACCCAAATGAAAGAACAGATCAAAACTCCAGAAAAAAAACTAAGCAATGAGGAGATGGCCAACCTATCTGATGCAGAGTTCAAAACACTGGTAATCAGGATGCTCATAGAAATGATTGAACTCAGTCACAAAATGAAGGCTATACAATGTGAAATAAAGGAACATATTCAGGGAACCAAAAATGAAGGGAAGGAAACAGGGACTCAAAACAAGGATTTGAAACAAAATGAAGAAATAAACATCCAATCAGAACAGAATGAAGAAATAAGAATTCAAAAAAATGAGGAAAGGCTGAGAAAACTCTGGGACAACTTTAAACGCTCCAACATCCAAATTGTAGGGGTGCCAGAAGAAGAGGAAGAGCAAGAAATTGAAAACTTATTTGAAAAAAATAATGAAGGAAAACTTCCCCAATCGACCAAATGAAATAGACTTCCAGGAAGTCCAGGAAGCCCAGAGAGTCCCATAGAAATTGGACCCAAGCAGGAACACACCAAGACACATCATAATTAAGTTAAGTTACCCAGGATTAAAGATAAGGAGAGAATCTTAAAAGGAGCAAGAGAAAAGGAGAGAGTTACCTACAAAGGAGTTCCCATTAGATTATCAGCTGATTTCTCAAAAGAAACCTTACAGGCAAGAAGGGGCTGGAAAGAAGTATTTCAAGTCATGAAAGGCAAGGACCTCCATCCAAGATTACTCTATCCAGCAAAGCTATCATTTAGAACGGAAGGGCAGATAAAGTGTTTCCCAGATAAGGTCAAGTTAAAGGAGTTCATCATTATCAAACCTTTATTATATGAAATGGTAAAGGGACTTTTCTAAGAAATGGAAGATGATTAAAAGTATGAACAGTAAAGTGACAACACACTCACAACTATCAACAACTGAACCTAAAAAACAAAAACTAAGCAAATAACTAGAACAGGAACAGAATCACAGAAATGGAGATCACATGGAGAATTATCAGTGTGCAGGGAGAGGGAAGGAATAGGAGGGAAAGGTACAGAGAATAAATAGCATAAATGGTAGGTAGAAAATAGACAGGGAGAGATTAAGTATAGGAAATGTAGAAGCCAAAGAACTTATGTATACAACCAATGGACATGAACTAAGTGGGCAGGGGGCAGGTGCGCTGGAGCCAAGGTACAGGGAGCAGGGGGATAAAGGGGATAACAAAATTGGAAAAATTTAAAAAAGAAAACATCATAGTTGAGAGTATAGATTCAGGGGTGTCCTGGGCTGTCATAGATGCAGCCCAGGGTGGCTGTGAATGCAGCCTGGCACAAAAGCATAAATTTACTTAAACATTATGAGATTTGTTTGTGATTATGTGTTGCAATGTATTTAATGTGTGGCCCAAAACAATTCTTCTTCCAGTGTGGGCCAGAGATGCTCAAAGGCTGGACACCCTGGAAGGGTCACCGCTGTGGAGGGAGAAGGCATGCGTGGCGAACACAAGCAGAGGCTCTCACTGTGTCTGGAGAGTCCCCTGACTTGCCCTATGAAAGGGAATCAGTGGAAAAGGAACTGGAACTGCTCACTTTAAGCAGTTGGGTAAAGGGACCAGGATCAAGGTGATTGTCCAAAATGATTTTGGGATCATCCACGGACAGAGTGGCTTCTCGTGAGTGGGTGGCATTCGAGAACTCTACAGCTTCCCAGCATTTTCCTCCTCCAAAGTTAAGGTTCTGGGTTGGGAAGCAAGGGGTTTCCTAAAGGAGGGGCAGGAGGGGCCCAGGGAACTGGGGAGGAAGGAAGGGGAGTGCAGACGTCTGGCCTCTGAGACTACTGCCCGCAGTGTCAGTGGATTCTCAAGACTTCGAGTTCTGGGAAGCTCCTTGGTTGCTCACATCACCACTAAGTGACGGGGTAATTTGTATTTTCTCCTGTAAGAGGGCCTAAGATTTCCCTGTGAAGCTAAGTAGTGATGGAAGACAAAGAAACTACTAGAATGCAGGAAACTGGAAAAAAGCAGTGTGTTCCTTTAGCTAAGAGCAACTGAAGAGAGGTTAAGCTGATACAAGTTCTCCTTTCCCCTTTTTTCAGACCCCTTTGAGAATGTAATGGGGTTGGTGTTCTTTTAAGACTGAGAGGTCTAGAATTTTATTGGGGTGAGGGATCCTTTACCCTTTGTAAAAAGATACTTCCCTCCCCCCTCCCTCCTTCCTTCTTTCCCTCCTTCCTTCCTGCCCTCCTTCCTTCCAAGACAGAGACATAATCATGTGTACAAGTGAAAGAACTATTAAATAGAGAAATGTTGATGAGTTGAAACCAGTTATAAAAGGTATGTGTTTAATTGGAATCTGAACCCCTGAATCGCTGACCAGGTAGGCACCTTGCAGGTTCCCATGGAGCCGTTAAGCAGAAAGTCCTGCTGACGCTGTAGACAAATAATCAGCTTTCACCGAGAGCACGCTCTTTTCTAATTAGTTTTTGAAAATAATCAGGTGTGCCGTGTGAAAAATTGACAGTCATCCACAGTGCCCCCAATCACATCTGTTTACTTATTTTCTATTCTTAGACTCTCCCACACTCGCCAGAAGACAAACAGAAAATATTGTCTTTTATTCTCAGCTTCTGTGCGACCTGCCTTTCTTCTCCCACACTCCTTTTCTGCTTAAACTGAACGGGTACAGTCAATGCCAGAGTCATCTCACAGGTGTGTACAATTCAGCCTGAAAACACAGTGTCTCTTTTGTCAGTGATGGCGTGACTGCTTCTGCTTTTCAGGTCAGGGTCTCTCAACATTTTCACCATAAGGGTCTCTCCTATTGTCTTCCCCAAGCATTCAATGTTTGAAAATACTTACGTGCCAAACTAACTGTGAATGTTCAGTACAATGGATGCCCGCCACTTATGGCGGACCCACCAAGGCCCAGGCCCTGTCTGTAGATGATTTCTACCCTTTCTAATCCTCACGGCAGCCATCAAAAGGCTGTGTGGCACACCCATATCTGGCACTTAGAAAAGTTAAATATTTTGCCTGTTGTCACCCTCAGTGGCAGAGTCTGGACTAGAGCTTGTGTCTTTCTGACTCCAAATTCTGCATTCCGATATTGTGATTGGATTGCTCACAGTCTGATCCTCGACCCCGACGTACTGCACCATCCCAGTCCTCTGGGCACTGGCTAAAGGGGCACAAATGTCTTGGCCAAGGCCGCAGGGCTGGGAAGAGCCAAAGCTGGGGTAAAACTCTCTCTGCCTGTCTCTGTGCTGTTTCTGTGACTCCTACTGCCTAAAATAATTCATTTCCTCATTTTTATTCTTCAAAGACATATATCAATCAAAGCAACTCTGAGGCTTCTGAAGATTCCAGTTAGCATCAGATAGTTAATTGGTGCTAACAAGCTAGGTTGCTCAGATTCAGCCAAAAGCAAAGAAACGTGATAAAGTAGTCCACACATTTAAATTCGTGGGGATAAATGCACAGTTTTCATTAGACTCAGGAAATACTAAACTATAGCTCACACATCCCCATAGCTGCTTGGAATTCCCTGAATGTCTCAACCCCTTCTGGACTGAGGAGGCTGACCAGGAGAGAAAGAGATCTTCTACTTAGGGAGCATTGACTCAGTCTCCACAGCAGTGACCCCGCACTGTCCAGAGAGCAGAAGGACACCTTCCTGTCCTTTCTGCGAGGGTCCGGGGTTGAGGGAGGGAGGACGGGCAAGCAGTGGCACTGTGGGAATTACGCAGCTGGCATAGCTGAGCTTCCTGGGTTAGCCTTCGAGTTTCTGCCCTTTGAAGTGTGCTTGGGCTCAGATTACAACGGGTTTTTCCCAGTTCTTCCTTTGCAATGTTGCTAGTCCAATGTGACCGTAGAGGACAAGCTCCAAGCATTAGCTGGCTGGTGAAGAACAAAACTGGTGTTCCAGATTCGCGTCATTTCAGCTGGTTTCCCACAGGAACGTCCCAGAATCTAAAGAAACACTTTCCCCACCTAGGTAACAGAATTTAATTTATACAGCAATTTTTACCCGAAGCTTGAATTTGCAACAGGAGGGATTTGAGTCAGCCCACGTCTTCTCATGCTGCCTTGGGGAAAGGCAGCGGTTGCTTATACGAGTTCCCTTCCCTGCAGCCATAAGCCAACATTCAGTCATCTGGCGCCCAGGTCAAGTCATTCCACATTCTTATTTAGAGGCTTTTTTCAGCTGTTGGTACCTCCGCTGAACTTCCTCCCAGTTCTTCGCAACTTCCGTCAGCTGTAGAGCCCTGACTGGCCCCATCTCACTCACCAAGGCCTTGGCTGGCATGCAGGGGTTGGGGAGGTAGCCTTGACCTCTGCAATCTCCCTAGTGTGGCTGTTGCTTTTTTCATGACCTCAGGAGACTTACTGATTCGTTTAGGGAGCATGGTGAGCTGCCTGGTATCCAGGTGGTCTGTGTCATCCGAAAAGGCTTGTATAAGAGTTTATGGGAGCCCTGGCAGCTGTGGCTCAGTAAGCTGGGTGTCGTCCTGCAAAGCCAAAGGTCTCCTGTTTGATTCCCAGTCAGGGCACATGCCTGGGTTGCAGTTTCAGCCCCTGGTTGGAGTGTGTGCAAGAGGCAACTGATCGGCGTTTCTCTCTCACATTGATGTTTCTCTCCTTCTCTTTTTCCCTTCCTCCCCCTTTCTCTAAAAGTAAATTTAAAAAGTATTTTTAAAATGGCGTTTATGCGAGGGGATGAGGCAATATCTGACTCTCTGGACATTCTGCTGATCAGTATTATTTCATGGGGTTGAGTGGAGAAATAGTTGGCACCCACCTCACTGATTTCAGACTGTTGAAAAGACAAGGACCAGGCCCCTCCTGGGGCCTTTCAGGGAAGGAGGACCCCATGCACCAACAGCTGTTGCCTTCAGGGATTACCTGCGGTCCCTACTGTCCAGTGCTCACCTCTCTCGACATCCCCTCCAGCAACAGTTCCTGCCATCTGCACCGTGCAGGGCACAGTGACTGCTACGCCTCCCAGACCCCGGGCTCTTTGGGTCCCCATCTCTGAGCACAGGGCCTGGCACACGCCGGCTGGGTGGTGGTGGAGCTGAGCAGGAACACCTTTTCTACTCAGGCTGCTTGTCCAGACCCTCTTCAAGTTTCGAGTGTTGGCACAAAAACTCCTTGTAGTGGAGATGCTCTTCTCTTGCCTACCCCGGATGGAAGTGCTCTCTCTATGTTCTCTGTCTTGGTAGCATTTCATATTTCCTGCCAGGAATTATCCTTTTCTACTCTTACACGAAGTTATGTATATTGATGCTTACTTTCCAGAGTGTAAACACCTTGAGAGAAGGATCCTTGTCTGACTCACATTTTTATTTTCCGTGACCCACCAAGCAATGCCTGCACATGGCAGTACCAGCACTTACCCAGCAGTTAACACGTGCGAGGCACTGTCCTCCCTGCTTCACACGTGTCCATTCTTTAACCCTCACAGTAGCTGCACAAGTACAAACTGCCGTGAACATCAGTTCCATTTTGCAGCTGAGGAGAACGACATGGAATGATTTGCTTAGGGCCCTGTAACAAGAAGTGTGGGAGCGCACGCCAGAGTCCTGACGTCCTCACCGTTTCCACGTTCCTCCTGCTGGCCGGTGCGCACCTACAGGGCATTGTAGAAATACTTGTGGAATGTACGCGAGCTGACATTTCTTAGTTATTTGGAAGCAGTCAGCAGTTGAAGGTGATCCATTGTTGCTTCCACTCTACCATCTTAACTGTTTTCTAAGCAACAGCAAGGCCAGAATGGGGGCCAGAGGTTGGTTAGTTCCTGGTTTCCTTCTGGAAGTGCAAGAGGGGTTGGCCTCCTGGGGTTCTGATTTGGAAGTCAGCAGTGCCATCTAGTGGGATAATTTGCTAATATCAGTCTAGAATTATTTTTCAGAAACTGGTAGATCATCATTGAGTTCTGGGATCCTCTTTATTAGCTGCACTTTCAGTTTTGATTGCCAGAGGGAGGGTAGGGTGAGATGGAAGAAGCAGCTCATGTCAGGGGTGTCCCACCCCTGGGCCACGGACCAGATGCGGCCCAAGATGGCTGTGAATGCAGCCCAACACAAAATCGTAAATTAACTTAAAACATGATGAGATTTTTGTGTGAGTCCGTGTCACAATGTATTTAATGTGCCGCCCAAGACATCTCTTCTTCTTCTAGGGTGGCCCAGAGACGCCAGAAGGTGGGACAGCCCTGGGAGGCCAGGTCTGATCTCCCCCTTGGAGAGGCGTCTCGCTGATCCTTCGGTTCGGGGCGGGCGTAGCCCTGTTGGCAGGCTCCAGACTCCCCACCCTGCACCCCCGCTGCTACTCCTCCTCGCGGGCGCTCCCCACAGCCTAGATGGCTCCTCCTCTCTGGATGCTCGCCTCTGGAGCTGCGTCTGTTTTGGAATTTGAGCTCCATTTTCTGTGGGTTGCCTGCTGTAGTGTAATCCCACGTTGCATAGAAGAGGGTGCTGGATGCACAGAACCGGTCAGTCCCACTGTAAGAAATCCCACGGGGGGACAACATGGAAGTATAGTTTTGTCATCAGAAGTTTTTAATGAGCAAGTGTGCGAGGCCTGGCAAAGGGAGAGGACGAGTGGCCACGCCGAAGTGAACACGCGGCAAAAGGTGCTCTGTGTCCGCTTTGTCGCAGGGCCACCCGGCCTTCCGGCGTCTCTGGGCCACCCCGGGAGAGTTGTCTTGGGCGACACGTTAAACACATTGTGTCATGTAATCACAAAAAAATCTCATAATGGTTTAAATAAATTTACGATTTTGTGTTGGGCCGCATTCACAGGCCTCTGGGTCACGTGCGGCCCGTGGGCCACGGGTTGGACACCCCGTAGAGTGAATGTGGAGAAAGGGATTGTGTGCCTTCTTAGCTCTTGACACACAACTGAGGGCTTTGTGTGTGGTGCTGCTCTGGTACCTCGTTTGAAATTTTGAAATAAATTGCGTCTCAGTTCATTTACTTCTTGCTAAAGGAACGGAACATCTGTGCATGGTTACAACTGTAACCACAAAAACCCCGTGCTCCTCTGATAGCGAGTGTGCCGCCCTGGAGCCGCGCCACCCGTCCCAGGCTCAGGCTGCGCCCGCGCCGCCCTCCCCGGGGCTCCCACCCCAGGGACTGGCTCCAGTGTGTTTCTCTGCGGTGGACCATTCTGCCGGAACAAGGAAACCGTTTGGGTTCTACTGGAGCCTGGGTAAAAATGACATGTATGGTGATGGTAATTCATTATTAAAATCTGTGCAAAGCAGGGGTTTGCTACCTTTTTCTTTAAGAAGATGGGGGTATTTTAGGCTTCGTGGGTGTAATGGTTTCACGGATTCGGCTCGGCCTTCCTCTGCTGTTAGAGCAAAATAGCAGCCATAAATAGTGTGTGATGAATAGTTTTATAACTCTGCAGTTTGAATTTCATGTAATTTTCACATGTCATGAAATGGGTTTTTTTTTTTTTTTTTCTTGTTTTTTCCCAACCATTAGAAAGGCAGACACCACTTCTCAGTTGGCGGCACCAAACACGCTGCTGCAGGCCTGGCCTTGGGGCTGTAGCGGGGACTCCTGATTAGAGGCCTAGAGTAGTTAATAATTAGCAGATAATAAAAACGTGTGCACATAAGCTCTGTTTCGTGTCCTGAGGTGTGTGAGCAGCTTTTCTCTGTCCGGAGTCCAGCGGAGGGCTGCTGCCCACGGGGCTGTAGGGAGCGCGAGGCCCCGCCCTCCAACCCTGCGCGTCCTCCTCAGCCCTCCCTGGAGGCACAGACACAGGTCAGCTACCCCCATCCCATCCAATCTGTAGTCGTCCTGGAATATCCCTACCTTCCAGACCTCTTCTTCCCGTCCCGGCCCTGCCCTCCCGCAGTCTGCAGAGCGCTGAGAGTCCGGTGAGGGTGAGGAATGGGATGGCCGGCCCTGGTCCTACAGGCGAGAGGCCCAGGCCCGGGGGGCGCTGGAGGCGCATGTTCACCCAGCTCCTGCAGCCAGGGAAAAACCAGACCAGACACTTCCTCTTCAGCTTTAGGTGTGTCAGGTGGGGTATTCACCAAATTTGTGTCATTTCTCAGATCCACTGAGGTCAGTACACTCTCTGTACAAATTGACTTGACATGGGAACTTGCATTTTGAAAGTTTTGTAAGCCTGTTTCTTTGTCAAGTGGAGTCTCAGTGACCTCCCCTGGGGTTGGGAAAGAAGCTGGGCGCTAACGGTCGGCCGTGTCCTGTGTCTCCGCAGCAGCCAGCACAGCAGCCAGCAGAGCAGCCACGATGATGACTCCAGCAGGTTCCTGAGTCCTCGGGCGCAGGAAGAAAGGTGAGGGCGGCCGAGGGGGTGGGCGATGTGATGGAGGCAGGTGGTGCGTCCTCAGTGAGCGAGCCAGAGCTGGAAGACTGCAGAGAGATGGGAGACTGCTCAGAGACCGCTTCCAGGGGAGAGACTGATGTGAAGGGACAGAGCCTACAGGCTCTGGTGTGCGGTAGGGGAGCCGGCACGATGGGCAAGCCAGATGGGTGGGCAGGACCTCAGACTGGCTTGGGGACTTGAGACCCCCACCCCCTTCAAAGGCTGGCACAGTGTAGGCCAGGGTGGAAGGGGTGTCTCGCGCCTGAGGAAAGCTGTGTGCGTGGCTCCCAGGGCAGCAGAATGCCAGGGAGGGAGTGGCTGCAGGTGTCAGGGGTGAGTGGGGAATGAGGTGGGAGGCGCAGGGCAGCTCGCAGTGAGAATAAAGAGGCTCCCGAACTCTCCTCTGCAGATTTGAGGAGTGATCGTTCAGCCCTTGGGCTGTGAGTGTTACGGAAAAGGTGGCCTGGCCCAGAGCTGCTTTGGCTCACTGGGAAGTCAGAGAAAAGGGGCCTCAGAGACCCGGTCAGAGGGCGATCCAAGGACCAGCTGCTGCTGCCCACTGCTCCCTTGGTTGCAAGTCTTGTGAGGATCCCTAGAGTTTAGGAGACATGTGCCTGTGGGGGAAGCAGAGGGGGAAGGAAAAGCATGGACATGCTCCCCAGAGGGAGAGTGTGTGCTGGGACCTTTGTTTTCAGGGTTTTAAAGGCTGAGAGTTTAGGGGAGGATTTCAGTATAAGATTCATCAGCCTTATGCTGATGTGCCAAAATGAGATTTATTCCCTTAACTTCATCTCTCCTTGGGTGTGGCTGGCAAATGGCACTAATTGGACTTCTGTGATCCGTCTCCCTGAGGAGGGTGAGTTAAGCTATTTGCCCTCTGGTTAGGAAGGAGAAGTACAAAGCACTTACTCTCAAGTGTCCCTAGTTAGGGGAGATAGGACTTCCTGGATGGCTGTAAACCGCTTCTCTGTCTCCATCTGCCCATTCCTCTGTCTGCTGCCTGGCCTGGCTCATGGGGGACAACCAGCCCCTGTCACGTGGTGCCGATGGATCCCAGACAGAGCTCTGTGGTCGCAGGTCGGACCATGTGCAGGGAAAGTTGGCTGCATTGATGTTAGAGAAAAGGAGGTCTCACCTGGTGTCCCACAGAGCTCTGCTCTTGGTCTAGCTCTGACCACCACTTTATCAGCCGACTGAATGAGAACCAGAAGGTGCTTTTACTTCATTATCAGATTCATGGCAGACACACAGCTGAGAGGGAACAGAAAACGCCAGGATGATAGAACTGGATTTGTTATTATTTCAAATAGAACTATGAGTAGAAACCAGGAGACTTTCGTGTTTAAAGTCAATGTGCTATTGCATGTTATATTGCACTTAAGTCGCATGTTTATATATTCATATGAGAATATTTCCCCAGTGGTGAGTCATCACTGGGGGCCGGCAGTGCCCAGCAGTAACAGCATGACAGGATTTCACGTGGAAAGGGGTTGCGGGTTTTATTTATTTACTGGTCAAATATGAGCCAGTAATAGGACACAAGTATCAAGTGATCTTTGAAAGTCCAAACTCATTAACAGAAGTGTGATGGAAGAGATTAAAAAGAAAAAAAAGTTTCACTGTGGTCTGTCCTACTTTGGCCATATCTGTGTATTCCGTCCAGTTCTTTGGCGATGGGCACTGATAAATTTGAGCCCAGAAAAAAGCAATGAGGGTGATACAATATTATAAGGATAGGTTGAGGGAAGGGGGCTTAGCCTGGAAAGGAGAAGGGCTGGGGTGACTAATAACAGCACTTGTCAACTATCTGAAAGCCTAAGAACTGGAGCCAGAGGGCCAGAAGTTACAGGGAGAAGGGTTTCAGCCGGGGTGAGAAGAGCTTCTCCATGATGAGATCAGATCTTCACTACAGCAGAACAGGCCTTGTGAAGCCGTGACCTGTCCCCTCCACGCATGGGTTCAAGCCACAGCCAGCTGGGGTGTCTAAAAGCATCCGCCCTGGGCCAGAGGCTGGGACCTCTGGAACCCTGCTCCCTTTGTCTAGTTTACGAAGTTTTGTGAGTTCTGCCCTCACTCTCAGTTGTTTTTGTTCGTAGTAACCAGAAGGAACAGTTCAGATCATCAGTTTAGACGGGAGAGGCGTGGGGCCCCCAGGGAGCAGAAGCACTTGTTCAGATACTTAGTCAGGGTCCTGTGGCAGGTCCCTCCGTCTCCAGAGTGGCCTGCACTCTCTTTTGAAAGCCCTCTGGGTTTCAACAGCCACACTCTCGAGATTAGAAAGGGACCCAGAGTGCCCCTCGCATGACTCCCTTCCCTGTATGAGTGCCAGGCAGACCCCTACTGCAGTCCTGAAAAAGGACCACATGACAGCAAAGGGGGAAATGTCTCCACGTGGCGTCCAAACCTAAGGGCTGCTGAGAACTTTCCCCTCATTCACGCCATTTTCTGTCCTGAAGGGAAAAGACCCCTAGAAACTATGGTGGGGGCACTTCCTGAGCAGCTACGCTTCAGGGAGAAGGGCTGATTTTAGGATAATAATCACTTTTTTTTGGGACACGGGTCTTATCTCAGAGAGAGGAATAATCCCCCCAGTTTTCTAGTAGGAAGCAAAATAGATCTAACTTCCTGAGGCATGTATATGCGTGTGTGATCCATTTTTATCCTTCTAGGTAAAGTCAAGGATTCACATGAAAAACACTAGTTCCTAGATTCAGCCCAAACTGAAGCAATTGTTAGGGTTTCGCAATAGCAGGAACTTTCAAACAAAGCCAGAACTGCAGAAAAAGGAGCTGTTTTACTAAGGACCATTTATGTAACAATAACTGCTTTCAACAGAACATCACCAGTTAATGTAACAATATGAGTTTCAATAGGACAGGGCCTCAGTTAACAGGAAGCCAGGAAGCCTGTTGGTGTAGGAAAATTGAGACCCGGGCAGGGCTGGGGTATAACCGAGTGCCCAGGCAGGGCCACCTGCATCACGTATTCACTTCCGCCCGCAGGCATGGGGCACACACTTTGGTGAAGGAATGTCTGCTACTTACCAGAAGCCTGCTGGAGTCTGGGCTGCAAGATGGGCAGGGACTCACTGTCCACTGGTGGGCACTGTGGTGGATTGGAAAGAGCGAAAGAAAGCCCTTAAGACAGACCAACTTAGCTTCGACTTTTACAGTGCCTTTTAAAAAGCAATGTCCTTAGTTTTCCTCAACCATGGGTTCTTTGTTTGTGGAAGTCTTTTCTTGTAAAGAGTAAGTGAGACAACGTGTGTGAGGCCTGGAACCTAGTGAGTGGTAGCTGATTTTGGCTGTCGTGAGACTTGCTCTCAGTCTCTAGCAGATCTGTACTGTTCTCTGCAAAACGTCATTTCAGATGCTGAGGATACCTGGGTTAGGCATGGCGTTTCTCCTCGAGAGCCTTACTGCCTCATGGTAAGACATACCTACAAGTACGCAAGTAAAATATATTATGATGACATGCAATGATAAAACGGAGGAATTTGTTTACTGAAGTGCCTCAGCCTGTGCAATGAGTCTTATATACACGTTTAAATAAAATCCTCTCAACAGCCCTGTCAAATAGATGCTATTATTATCTTCATGTTAGAGTTCAGGAAACAGAGACTCAGTGGAGGTATGAAATTTGCCATTTGTGTGTGTGTGCATACTATGGCGAACTCCCTGGTTCCTGAGTATGTAGCAGTTTTTTAGTAAGTCTTTGGGATAGAAAGTATCTTCCTAGACACCACGCAGAGAGCGGAAAAATAGCAAAGTGATTGATATACTTAGGTATATCAGAAGAAAACTGTAGTTTTATTGTTTTTTATATACCTTTGCCTGTTTGTTAGAATGGTGTATGTTATGTTATTAATGAAAAATTTAATAAACAATTTAAGTACAATTAAAAATATTTGCCCAAGAGAAACACAGGTACTCTCACAGGTACTCTGCAGGGGGCAAAGGTGGGGGAGGCCTGGGGCGAGGATGGGGGAGGGGTGGTTTCCAGAAAGACACCATGGTGGCGGGGTGGGGCCTCTGCTGAGAGTTGCAGGGTGGGTGGCAGTTTGTGTGTCCAGGCACCGCTTCCCTGCACTGGAGCAGTGATGTGAGATGTGAGATGTGAGTGGGGAGGCGTGGGGCAGCAGTGCGTGTTCAGGAACCGTAAATACTTCAGTGTCACTGAGGGTTCTGAGGGAGGAGGTGCCTGGGTAGCTCCCAGCTAGTGTGCGAGAAAAATCACTTTGGTCCTGGTGTGGAAGATGCATTTCAGGAGCAAACGCCAGCCACAGATAGGGAAGGAGGGAGCCTGGGGCAGTTGTGGGCCCCTTCATTCTCACATTGAACAAGTATTTGCTGAGCACTCTTGCAGGCATTGAGGTTACAGCTGTGAACAAGGTAACCATTGCCCCTCCTTTCATGGTCCTTACTTTTTAGTAAGGGGAGATAGATAATAAACAGGAAAACATCAAGTAATAATAAGTGCTATAAAGAAAATGAGCTCTGGCTGGTGTGGCTCAGTGGATTGAGTGCTGGCCTGTGAACCAGAGGGTCACCAGTATGATTCTTGGTCAGGGCACATGCCTGGGTTGTGGGCCAGGTCCTTGGTTGAGGGCCTGTGAGAGGCAATCCATCAATGTCTCTGACACATCGATGTTTCTCTACCTTTCTTTCTCCCTTCCACTGTCTCTAAAAATAAATAAATAAAATCTTTTAAAAAATGAAAGAGGATGACACCTTGGACCCAAGCATTTTGAGATTACGTTGGGTGGGAAGGGATAACTAGATGTGGTGACATTTAAGCTGAGGCCACATGGGCATGTTTCTGAATTGTGGTATAATAGTAAGTATAAAAAAAGATGGATGCCCTGGCTGGTGTGGCTCTGGATTGAGCGTGGGCTGCAAACCAAAGGGTCGAGGTTTGATTCCCAGTCAGGGCACAAGCCTGGGTTGTGGTTGAGGTCCCCAGCAGGGGGTGTGGGAGAGGCAACCACACATTGATGTTCCTTCTCTCCCTGTCTTTCTCCTTCCCTTCCCCTCTCTCTAAAAATAAATAAATACAATCTTTAAAAAAAAAAGAAAAGATGGAACCAATTAAAGAAATGTATTAAGTAGGTTTGACAAGACTTGCATCTGTGTTGAGGAAGGGTATTTAGTGTGAACCTAAGGTTTCCAGTTTAGGTAGCAAGTAAAAGGCAGCACAGTGTCTAGACATTAAGTGCCTACCTGGGCTGTGATTGTGCTTCCACTGCATGCTGTGCGATCTTGGGCAAGTCACTCCGCCTCTGTGCCTCACTCTCTTGTCTATAAAATGGGTTAAATATAGTTCACACCTCCTAGCATTGTTGAGGAATGATGATTAGTAGAGGACGTGTACCTGGCACCTGATTAGTATTATGTATGTGCTTGCTGTTATTATTAACATTAATATTATGTTGTTTATTGTTAAAACATTTGATAAAGGGGGAGAACTTTTTAAAAAATACATTTTATTGATTATGCTGTTACAGTTGTCCCATTTTCCCCTCTTTATTCCCCTCCGCCCTGCACACCCCCTCCCACCCACATTCCCCTCCTTTAGTTCATGTCTGTGGGTGGTACATATATAAGTTCTTTGGCTTCTACATTTCCTCTACTATTTTTAACCTCCCCTTGTCTATTTTCTACCTACCATCTATGCTACTTATTCTCTGTACATTTCCCCTCTCTCTCCCATTCCCACTCCCCTGCTGATAACCCTCAATGTGATCTCCATTTTTGTGATTCTATACTTGTTCTAGTTGTTTGCTTAGTTTGTTTTTGTTTTTTATTTTTTTAGGTTTGATTGTTAATAGCTGTGAGTTTATTGTCATTTTACTGTTCATAGTTTTGATCTTCTTTTTCTTAGATAAATCTCTTTAACATTTCATACACTAAGGGCTTGGTGATGATGAACTCCTTTAACTTGACCTTATCTTAGAAGCACTTTATCTGCCCTTCCATTCTAAATGATAGCTTTGCTGGATAGAGCAATCTTGGATGTAGGTTGCTTTTCATGACTTCGAATACTTCTCTGCAGCTCCTTCTTGCCTGTAAGTTTTCTTTTGAGAAATCAGCTGATAGTCTTATGGGAATTCCTTTGTAGGCAATTCTCTCCTTTTTTCTTGCTGCTTTTAAGATTCTCTCCTTATTTTTAATCTTGGGTAATGTAATGATGATGTGTCTTGGTGTGTTCCTCCTTGGGTCCAACTTCTTTGGGACTCTGTGAGCTTCCTGGACTTCCTGGAAGTCTATTTCCTTTGTCAGATTGGGGAAGTTCTCCATTATTTTTTTCAAATAAGTTTCCAATTTCTTGCTCTTCCTCTTCTTCTTGCACAAGGGGGAGAAATTTGAAGGACAGGAATGGTGGTGTGTTTAATTTAGACATGTAGAGTCTAAACTCCTCATGGAGCGTGTAAGTGGAGGGATACACTAAGTGTGGGGGCTAAAAAAGTTAATACATTTTCTCCCATCTTCTAACTTCTAGCTTGAATAATAAATTAAGAAATAGATTGATAGGAGAAAATCAGATTTTAATTCCTGTATGTAGGGGATTTGCATATGCATGAAAATTCCAAAGGCAGTGAGGAATACTAGGCATCTATGACATTTGGGACAAAGGAGAAATGGAGGGAACAAGGTACCAGATTTCAGAAGTGAGCATGGGTGGTTTAGAGGGAGGTGAAGAAGAGCAGGAATTTGTGTGGCGGGCACATTCTTGCTGGGCAGTTCAGAAACAGTGGGACACAGAGGGCATCTGGCTAACAGGCACCTGCCTGAAGCCCTCCTATTTACCATACTTAATGCAAATTAGGCTAAGGGGAATATCCTAGGATTTCCTTTCTGAAGTGGTTTTTTTCCTATCTGAATCTCAGATGGGAAAGCAGGGAGGATCTTTTTTTTCTTGATAAGTAGTTTAAAGTAAATATCTCAAAAGGCAGCTTCAATGTGGCTAAACTTTGGTTCCCTACACCAACTGTCCCCAACCTTTATTTCTATTATTACTACATTGTAGTGTATAATGAAACAGTTATGCAACTCCCCATAATACAGAACCAGGGGGAGCCCTGAGCTTGTTTCCTGCAACTAGACGGTCCTATCTGGGGGTGGCAGGGACAGTGACACCCGGAGTGTGTTGCATATGTCCAGTCTACTCCGTACTCTCGTTTTGGTTGCTGTCACTGCAGAAAACCTGCTTCACAAAGACAGGGGGTTAGAAATGGCAGCAGGCTTTTTAGTGCCTTTGTGGCAATCTCGGAATATTCCACCTTGACTTTCATCCAGAACATATGGAGATTTGAAGTTGTCTCAAACATACTTTGAAGGCCACCGTCATTTGCAATTTCAAGCAATTGATCCTCTTTTAGCAAAATACACAAAGTCGATTTACCTGGCTCATTCACACATGGTTTGTAGGTCCATTCCTTCCCGTTCAGGGGTCTTTTGTGGTTGGAAAGTAATGTTCAATGTCTTTTGAAAGCTGAGACAGGTGATCACACACCAGCTGGGAGAAAGAAGGCCCTGGCTCAGTCTTTTTCAAAATCTCTACTGTTTGAAACATGCCAAAATCCCGATGTTCACTTGTTGCCCTCGTAATTCCAGTCTGGCCTTGAGTGCGGCATCTTTACCAGCCGACTTGGACACAGTTGTCGTTCTCCCCGAAGTGACAGAGTGGGTTCATTGAGCGGGTCGAATGTGTCACACAAGTAAGCAAGTTTTGCGACCCATTCTGTGTCACTGAAATGTTCTCCCAGTGGTGGCTGTTTTTCTAGAAGAAATCTCTGGAGCAGTTCTCGTAACTCAGAAACTCTGGCCAATGATCCACCTTCAGAAAGCCACCTCACTTCTGTGTGAAGAGAAGATGTGTGTGCTCCGCGTCCATCCCCTCACAGAGCTGTGTGAATAGACATGAGTTATGGGCATGCACTTTAATGTGGTTGATAATTTTAATAACATCCTGCAAAACGTTGTTAAGTTCAGGTGACGTTTTTCGGCCAGTCAGCTTTTCTCTATGGATGACACAGTGCGTAGACTCACATTCAGAAGCGACCTCTTTGACCCGAGTAGTGAAACCAGAAAGCCGTCCAGTCATGGCAGCTGCTCTGTCCATGTATATACTGATGCAAAATTCAGTTCTCCTGATATGTAATCATTCAAAGATTTGAATAGCTCTGCAGCTGTGGTGTTGGTTGGCAACAAAAGTGCACATAACATCCTTGTGCACATCCTCCTGAAAAATATATCGCACAAAAACAAGCATTATTCCTTGTTGTCAGTATCAGTAGACTTGTCAACCTAGGTTGCATACTACAATGACTCATTAACCTTCTCTAACAATTGTGCCTGTATATCCTTTGCTATTTCATCAATTTGTCTAGTTCTGGTGCTAGCCAAAAGATTAACATGCACCACCTTTTGAACTGCAGCCTCTCCTGAAAGTTCATGACAAATGTCCTTAGCAACAGGATCAACTAACTCTTCACCAATAGTCAAGGGCTTCTTACTTTTGGCAGTGTGGTTAGCCACCAAGATTGATGTTCTCAGCACAGATACATTTGTGGAAATTGTGGCTTTCAATAATTGCTTCTGTTCTTCATGTTCACATTTTTTTCTTCTGGAAAACTCCAAAGGCTTGTCTTTTAATGCGGGGTGCTTGGTCTCCATGTGGTGAAGCCGTTGTGAAGGTTTTGTGGCTTCACTGGATAGCCAGTCACCACATGTTGTACAAAGCAGGCTTGGAGAATGCCAGTCACCTGTTGCAATAAACCCATAATTTAAGTAGGACTATTGGTATTTTCTTTTAAATGCAGCTTTCTTTTTGTAATCAGTCTTAGAGTCTTCTGCTGTCTCATCATTGGGTCTTTCCCCTTTTTAAAGAAACTCTCCAGTGACATTTGTTTTTACTCACTTTGGCTAGGGTTAGGTGTGGGCTTACAAAACTGTGACAGAGACAAGTGCACAGTGCGGGAAAGAAGTGCGGATGGAGGTAGTAAATAAAATAATGGGCGGCCCATGCATGGACTAAAATAAGTGTCAGATTCTCACTTAAAGCCTGCCACCAGATGCAGCTGTACACTTGAAGTATATCAACTCATTTGCCACTGTAAAGCCTCCCACCGGATGCAGCTTAATTGTCACTTGCCACTCACTGATAGGATTCTAATATGAGTCTGCAAGCAACTGATTTATTATGGTCTCTGTGCAGTCAAACCTCTCCACTAATGATAATCTGTATTTGCAGCCACTCCCCAGCGCTAGCATCACTGCCTCAGCTCCGCCTCAGACCATCAGGTATTAGATTCTCAAGGACCGCGGAACCTAGATCTCTCTCATGTGCAGTTCTCAGAAGGACTCACACTCCTATGAGACTCTAAAGCCACCACTGATCTGATGGGAGGCGGAGCTCAGACAGTAATGGGGGCCATGGGGAGTGGCTGTAAATACAGATGAAGCTTCACTCACTTGCCTTCTGCTCAACTCCTGCTCGGTTCCTAACTGGCCACGGACCAGTACTGGTAGTGGTCTGTGGCCCAGGGGTTTGGAGACACCTGCCCTATAGCATTAAGCAGTTGGTTACACCTGTTTGGAGCTCAGGAGACAGGACTAAAACTGCTTGTTTGGACGTGAGACTGTAGTTGAGGCAAGAGTCTTGTGATTAGCAAAGTTCAAGCAGAGGTAAAGAGAGGAAGAATTTACAATAGACTGATGCCAACATAGTGAAGAGACTGAAATATCATAGAAGTAAGAAAGAAGTCCAAGAGAGGCTAGAGACAGGTAGGATGAGAACCAGAGGAGACCTTCTGCAGTGGCAATTAGGGGGTCATCAGTGACTGGAGAGCAGTTTTAGAAGAGTTTGTGAGGATAATAAAAAGAGATTGGACATGAAGAATTCAGTTCATGCTAGGTGTTTGCCTGGACAAAGAGATGACACCTAACGGAGAAGCCCGAGGTGATTGGGGAGAATTTGCACTTTAATACAGGACACACAAGCACTTTTTAAAACTCTGAAGTAGAAACCTGAAGGTCAAGGATGAGACTTTCAGAGAGGACATCATTCATTCGTTCACTCAACAAACCACCAATTATGCACGTGTTCTCATTGAGTTTTCAGTTTGTCGAGGTGACCATTTTAACACAACTGAGTGGATGACCGAGAAGATACACACTCGGATATGTGCATTAAAGGAAGGGAACTTGGTTCCATGAGAGAGTGTGTCAAAGAAGTTGGACCAGGACAGGAGGGGGCAGGGTGAGTTTGTAGTGGCTGAGCTAAGACCAAAAGGATGAATGTGAGGTGAGAAGGAAGCAGTGAGATCACGTGAAATGAGATAAGGTAGGCAGGAGCTTGGCTGGCCATGATGAGGACTTGAGTCTTTAAGCTAAGAGCATCAGGAAGCCATTGTGAGTCTTGAGGAGGGGAGGTGACAGTGTCACCAGAAAGCACCATGCCCAGAGCAGGTCTGCCTCAAGCCAGCTCTTGGGTCTTTGACTTCTGGCAAGAAAGATTTCACCACATGAGTCCAGTTGATTTTGAGAGGATGTTTGTTAAAGCTGGGAACAGTGAAACAAGGAAGGGCTTAGGGTAGAAGAAGCACTAGGAAGGAGCCTAGGTTGCGCTGCTTTGGCTCCCTGGGCATATTATGGGAAAGAAGTGAACCATGCTAGGCTCTGCAGACTCATGAGAAATAAAAGTCACAGTGACAGAAGTGAGCCAAAGTGGGGCTGCTGTTAGCTCACTAAAAAGTCAGAGAAAGGGGAGCCTTAGAGACAGGTTCATAGGATTAGCCCAGGAAGGGCTGCCACTGCCCACTGCTCCCCTGGTTGTAAGTCTTGCCAGGACTTTTAGAGCTTAGAAAAAAAGACAGCAGAAAAAGGGAGAAGAAAAGCTTAGACATGCTCCAGAGGGAGCTCTCACCTACTTGCTTTATCTTGAGGGGTTCTCTCTGTTTTCTAAAGGGCAGGGTGTTTTAGAGGAGATCTCAGGAGGATCTTAATAGACTATTCATAAGCTTTACACGTGTGTCCTCTCCGGGTCCTGGTTTCCATTGATTGGTTAGTGCCAAGGCAGGGGGTCATTAGTCAATGTAGCTGGTCCTGAGGTCGGCCATGACTTTGTTCCACCTAGTTTTGCTGTTTTTCTGGGCCTGGAGCTGAAACACAACTGAGTCCTAAATGTTATCTCTAGCTTGACCAAAACTATGCCTCCATGGTCAGCAGACCTGGGGCTTTGTTCCTAGGATTATTTGATGCGGGTCAGAACTTCATTGTCCTGAGTGCCCAGTGCTTAAAGGAGGAGTCATGCAAGGACTTATATGGGAGTCACATGAGGCTCTTGTCCAGCCCCCTTGTTTCTCCTCGAAGTGGGTCTACCACATGACTAGCAATATGCTAGGGGAGGAAAAGTCAGGGGAGGGTCTGAACCACACAACCAGTGATATGAAAGGTTAAGGGAGGGTTTGAATGGTACGACCAACCATATGAAAGTGCTAAACCACATGACTAGCAACATGCTGGGGGAGGAAAGGTCACCCTGGGGTGAGGTCCTTGTTTTCCTAGTTTTGTTTGTTGCTAGGCACCTGGGGCTGTCTGCCCTGGTGACCTCCCGTACCTGGCCCACTGGCCTTGCTCTACTCATGTCTGTCTCACTGTTGATCACAGCAGGATCATATTTGCATTCTGAAAAGATGGCAGTGTGTAGAAAGAATGGAGGCAGCCCTGAACACAAAGATACCAGCGTGGGCAGTTGAGGTTCTTACAATAGTCCAGGCAAAGGATATTGGTAGCTTTGATGTGAGATGGTCGTCATGAAAAAGAGGAAAAGTAGATGAATTCAAGATATATTTAGGGGATAAAATACCCAGAACTTGGTGATGGATTGGACATAAGGTGTGAGAAGGGAGGCCTCTGGAGTTAGTCTTGAGATTCCAACTTGCTCAGCTGGGTGGTGCCCCCTATTGAAAGATGAGGAAGCAAAGTTTCTGGACGAAGCCAGAAAAGATATATCAAGATCACAAGTGTAAGGGTCAGCTTTGAACAGGAGATAATTGGTGTGGCTGCAAGGGAGTCCATAGATGGGAGGAAAGTGAGGTCACCAGCAGCAGGATCTATTTTTTCTGAGTGGTGGGAAATGAGATTGTCTCCTTAGATCATGGAAGGTGGAAAGGGGGTAGTATGAGGTTGAGGTGTATTTAATTTGGCTACTTCTTGTATTGCCTTTTCTCTGACTAGCTTACCATGTCTTACCAGAACTCACCATCATCTCTTCCAGTTGGTAATCTGCATCGCGCCTGATTTATAGAGGTGCAGAGATAGAGGCCATGGTTAATTCTTCCCAGCACTTGCTTTGTGGTATGCACTCTTTGGTTTGGTTTATTTATCTGTCTCCCTACTAGCCCTTGAGACCCTGGAGGACAGGAACTATAACTGCTTTGTTTGGCACAGAGTAAGTGCTCAGCAGATGTCTGTGGAATTCATGAATGAACAAACGGGGAAACCAAGGTAACAGGATATGAGCCAAAGGGCAGGCCCCTGGAGTTGAAGCAAGGCCAGAATGCAGACTCACCACTTCCAATATAGGCCTAGCCACCATCTTCCTATTAAAGGAAAAGATGTTTTCAGTTCTGCTTATTCTGTCCCAGAAATTGTCCCCAAATAGCACACTTGCAGAACACTCTAGCTCCATCTACCCGCTTGGCCATGGTCCCTGGACACTCAGGTGATCCCTCCAGGAGGAAGGAGCCAAGCAGTAGACCCTCGGGGAGCAGTGCCCGCCAGCCCGCCCCTCCTCCTGGCACAGCAGCTGACATCACATGCAAGTACGGCTCCAGCCTCCCTCTCTGAGAACAGGGGAGGAGAGGAAGCTCACCAAAAGCCCAGAGTGCTGCCAGGTGTTGACAAACGGAGGAGGGCTCTGCTCACAGCTGTGGTCTGGGCCTAAGGAAGAGGGGATCCTGGTAACACAGAGCCTCAGGCTCCCCCACAGCTCCCAGCCCTCCACCTGCTTCTGTCTTGTGTTAAACATCATCGGGGCTGTGGTGGGGAGCCCGTTGCAAGAGCCACGGGGGACCAGACTGCTGAAGGAGCCACAGGGGCAGCCTGTGCAGGCAGCTCCAGAGTGACCCCCAGCCTTCGGGGCCCTGGCTGACATGTGACGGGCCCCCTGAGCCCAGCATGGTGCACACCCTGCACTCCGAGACTGTGTCTTGCAGCACAGCTGTGAGGCAGGCCTGTCACCACCGCGTCTGTTCCCTGAGGAAGAAGCTGTTCTTTCTACGAGCCAAGTAGGTGGCAGGGGGCCCCTGGAGATTAGGGCATAAGGAATTGGCCCTGGCTGGTTGGGATTATCAGACACCTCTGACAGATGGGAGCGCTTTGTGGGTTGACACCCAGTTTGGGGATATTGTAGCCCCTTGCCAAGTGATAGGGTCCCAAAAGGGAGATAGTGATTTGTTATTGCAAGAAGATGAAGGTGCAGGATAGACGTCGTGTGGCTTTTGGTGTGGATAGAATGCTTGTCTGTGTGTCTCTCAAGGAGGTGACTGCTTAGCTATCTGGGATCATTATTTTCCTCTTTCATGGTGAATTACTTTAGTTGGCAAAGAACTCGAAGGTCCCAAGAGAAAGATGCTGTAGGGAATGGTGTATTCTGCCTGACTTAGGGTGCCCTGGTGTCTTTGGGGGTGCTGATATTTCCCTGCAGGGATAGGGACCGAGGAGTGAGGCATCAGGGGTGTTAACTCTGTGCTCACTTCTTATGTCTACCCATCAGGGACTCGGCTCTGCCTACAGAGCTGCTGGTGCAGGACGCTCGGGCGTCTGAGCACACTCCAGGCGGGGTGTGCTTTGTCTCATGTGGGCCCAATGCCTGGGATGCTTGCGGTGTGGTTCTCTTTGCTGAACTTGCTGTCTCTTGGCCTTTGTGACAAGTAGAGGGGAGGAGATGTCCTGGAGGAGGAAGGGGTTCCAGCCCCCTGGATCAGAGTTAATTGTGGGCGGGCCATGGAGAAAGAGGGGCATACTTATGGGTAGATTATATTGTTTGTTTGTTTATTTATAAATAAATAAATGTTCCAGTTATTCATGCGTTCATTTACTCATGTAACAAATATCTATTGAGTACCCACCATGTGTCAGGCTCTGTACTGAGGGCCGGATACACAGCAGTGAATAAAGCAAAGATGGTACCTGCTCTCATGAGGTTGAGGGACTAGTTGGAGAGACAGACAACAACCAAGTCAACAAACAGATGCGATTATAACATGATTAGTGGTAAGGTGAGGAGTGAAACAGCTGCACCGAAGGGAACGATGGCACACAGGAACTGAGGAGAGAAAAGGAAGAAGAAAGGTAATGAGAGAGCCTCAACGGATTTCAAAGGTAGGTAGGGGCTACCGGCGACTTGGTCTTGATTCTCTCACTCGCTCTCATCTTTCACACACCCGCACGCATGCACGCACGTGTACATGCCAACAGCCATCTATGCACCTGAGTGAGGAGCCATCTGTTAACAAGAGCTTTGTCCCAGGGGTGGTCTCGTGGCAGGAGTTTTAGGGCAGTGAACCGGAACCGAGTCCTGACTTCTCAGGGACCAACTGCCCACTGCTGTGCCTGCGCCCCACACCCAGGAGACGGCAGACAGGTGGTGATGGAGGCAGAGCCCTCGGGTCCTGTGGTGCAGTGCTGGTGGCACTCTGCAGTTGTTAGGTGGGATTCAGAGACGCTTTGAGGACCTGCGACCTTTGTTTAAACAACTTTCATTTAAATGACTTTCATTTAAATTCTGGCTCTACTACTTCCTGGCTGTGGTGCTTTCACAGAATTGTTTTATCCTAAGTCTGTTTCCTTCCTTAAAAGTGGAGATAATAGCATCTACTTTGTGGAGACTGTGGGGATGAAAATGAGATAAAATGGGAAAAGCACTTAGCACTGTGTCTGACACTCAATAAATGGTACCTTTGTTATTATTTTTTAAAAATCATCTATTGATTTTTAAAGGGAGCAAGAGAGAGAAACATCAATTTGTTTTTTCCACTGATGCATTCATCGGTTGCTTCTAGTGTGTGCCCTGACCAGGGATCGAACCTGCAACCTTGGTGTGTAGGGTTAATGCTCTAACCAGCTGAGCTACCCGGCCAGGATGCTTTTGTTATTATTGTTAGCAAACAGGAGAGTTAGGCTCAGACTGTGAAGTAAGTGGAAGGTGAGTTTTAAGCTACTAGAGAATTGTAGGTTGGAGAACTTGGTTTCATTAAGCTATGAACCAGCCCCTGAGAGGTGACATTTTCTGACTCCTTAATTGCCAGGGGAAGCCAGTCACGTAAACCCCAATACTCACCACCTGGGCTTATTTTCCATCTTACCACTAATCATGTCACAATCACATCTGTTTGTTGACTTGGTTGTTGTCTGTCTCTCCCACTCGTCCCTAAACTTCATGAGAGCAGGTACTGCCTTTGCTTTATTCACTGCTGTGTACCCGGCCCTCAGTACAGAGCCTGAGACATGGTAGGTGGTCCTCACTAAGTATTTGTTAAATGAGTAAGTGAATGCATGGATAAGCATCTAAGACTTTTTGCTAGCTCTAACATTGTATGATGATGGGATGCTGTGACTGTGCCCCAAATTGATGTCCGCTGCCTAGCCCTTACACCTCTATTAATCTCTGACATTTTCATGGTCATGGAAATGGTTCAGTTCGTGACCTCCCTCCCCCCATGCATCCTCCTTTCTCTGACTCACATACTCATTTGCTTAGGGCAGCGATTTTCCACCAGTGCGCCACAAGAGTTTTTAAAACATGCAGTACCTGACTATTTAGTCAGGGGCACTGACCTCTTTTTCCTTAGATTGTCAAATAAAAAATAACAACAGTCTACACAATTCTAGCTGTCTTGAGTGAATAAATAAAAATTATAACTATTTTTTATGTCAGATCAGCAAAAAAATCTTTTTTGGTGTGCCACAGAATTTTAGTAATTAGTTTGTGTGTGCCATGAGATGAAAATAGCTGGTCTGGGGGACCGCTTGGGCTTGTGAAAGACAGCATGCATGGCTGGGGTAGGGAAGGGGAGCACCTTATTTTAGGTCTGACTCTAGGCTAAGCTCTCACTTTGGGGAGCAGGGTGGAGAAGCAAGTGGGCCTCCTGGCTCCCCTCCTCCCGCAGTTTCCAGTTGCAGTTCCTCGCTGGCAGTCTGGCTGCTTCTGTTGCTGTCAGCACAACTGTCGGCAGGTGTAGCCATCACCTGCCCTGCGTTTCTCCTACGGCTGCACTTCTCCTTTCTGCCCCACAAAGGGGATCATAAGTTAGAGCTCAGCAGACGGCTGTCTGTGCTGACGCCATAGCTGAGATGTAGGTTTGGACAACTGGCTAGATGGTCGGTAAGTTTCACTTCCTAGCTTCTCTTCTTCCTGCTGGGAGCAGTCCCACCTCCTACCAGCCAGGGTGAAGGAGGCACTAGTAGGTGATGTCTCCGCGGCGGAGGCTCCAGCAGACCCCACCGCCGGCCTGTGTCCAGCTCTGGCTACACTTTGTGCCTCCCTTGTACTTCACTGTTGAGATGTAGTTGGAGGCCCAAACCTGTGGGTTCTCTTCTCAGTGTGTCCTGATTCCTGGTGGAAGCTCAGTGCAGCTATTTGCACAGACCACTCACTGCTTTTCCATCCACATGGTGAAGAGGTCATTGCACCAGGAGTCACTGGGACTCCAGCTCTGTTGCAAACCTCTGTCAGAAGAAATTTCTGAACATGTATCACTGATAGAATGTATAAGTGTATTTATATCGATCATATACGTGCACTACTGTACTAAATATTTTGTTTGTTATATAATTAAGCAGAAAATTTAAAAAGATGAGATTAAAAAGAAATGTAAGTGGCCCTAGCCAGGTAGCTCAGCTGGTGAGAGTGTCCTGATGATGTGTCGAGGCTGTGGGTTCAATCCCCAGTCAGGGCACATACAAGAATTCAATGAATCAATGAATCAGTGTGTGAATAAGTGGAACAACAAATCTCTCTCTCTCTCTTCCCTCCTCCCCCTTCCTGTCTCTCTCTAAAAATCAATAAATGAAAATGAAATTACGACCACAATTTAATAAGGATGGGACAGGGAGGGCCAAGTGTCCCATTCCTGGCCTGTGACATCAGTTTCAGGGAACCTCTAGCAGACACTTGGAACTTTTCCACCCCTCGCCTGGGGCACTGGTGTCAGTGCACAGCTTCCATTTTCCCTGAGCTCTCCTGTGTGAAGCCCCAGAACCCCATTCCACACCAACAGAAAGGTGGCTGAGGGGTGTGTGTAATTAAATCAGTCACTTCATCTTACCTGCCACCAATGTTTGTGGTGGCTCAAAGCTTCTTTTCTTCTCTTCAGCATGGGAGTGGCAAGCAGCTAACTGCTGGGCTCCCTCCTCTCTTTGCTGTTCTCACTGTCTGAAGTGACACTCTTCCAGCGGATGTGGAGAGAAACCCACTGTGACCCTGGTTCAGAGGGCTCTGGGGCTGGAGAGGGCTGAGGGGTGCAGAGAGTCTGAGTGCCCCCTCCCCTCCATGTGCAAACCCAAAATCTCCGTCTTGTCAGTCTTTCTGTGAGCCTGGTGAGTGAGTAAGTAGATTTCAGGGTTGGACTTCCGAAATTCTTGCTTTCTTAATTTAGCTGCACAACAGACTTGCTTTGGGATCCACAATTCGAACAGTTTCACCTGCTGGGCTCCCTTCCTCCTAGAAGTGAACTACAACTATCCCATTTCCTTCTCTGGCCGCCTTACACTGTGGGCGAATGCTCAGCTGGCCGGGAGACTGTGCGTCCTCGTTCACACAGATGAGGTACAGAATGCAGATCTGCAGCATAGATCAAGGAGCCCTTAGGAAGGGATTGAAGGGGTCGAGTAGCCTGCATTCTTCCTAGTTCTTGAAGTTCTTCTTCAGTACCTACGTCATGTGGTTGGTTATCTGCCTTTCTGCGAATAACTTCTACTCTGGGAATTGTGCTAAGGGTAGTGGTTGAGGTCTCTTTCCAGGAACAGACCGGTCATTACAGGAGACGACTGCAGATCTGCCAGTGAGGAGAGCCAGCCCGAGACTACAGTATCTGTGTGCCTAGTTTGTGGGGGCGTAGTATAGATTCTGAGGCATTGGCTGTAACTGTTCAAGATAACAATAGCTGCTCTAATTGAACCGAGCAAGAATACAGAGACTTAGATCGTCCACCTTCATTCCTTTTAAGTGGCAGAGCTGCGAGTCCCTCCACTGTGTGCTTTGCTTTGCAGCCCTTGATGACTTCTCCTTGGAAAGGATGCAGGTGGCTCTTGGGGTGCTTGGGGTCCAAGGCAGACCCCGCCACTCTCCTTGCTGTCTGATTGGTCTTCCTTTGCCAGCTTCCTAGAATTGAAGCTCTGCACCTGGAGGTCCACGACTGAGTTTATCAGTGCAGGTTTCCTCTGGGAAAGCTTCAAACCCAGGCAGCGCAGGAAGCAAAGTGACAAGGAGAGGACAGACCCCACCCAGTCATTCCAGATGATACAGTTAAATATGCCGGAGGACCAAATAATTTGTTAAAAACCTTTTAAAAGTATGTTTCCAATGCCTTGTTGATTTTGAGAAGTGCCTTGGGATATTCACTAAAAAGTTACATGTGGGAAGGATCCAGGACATCTCCTTGACACACTTTCTGATGATCTTTCTTTTTTCACGATTCCTAAACTGCAGAACAGCACAGTTATTCTTCATTGGCCACAGGTACCAACAGAAGCCCCTGTAGGCATCTGCACGGCCTGTGGATTTCTCCACCTTCCCTCTCTTTCTGCACTGGACCCACCAGCACCCTCACTGGTGGAGGCTCTGCCGGGAGAGGAGGGGAAGGGTCGTTTGATTGCTCCTAGCCCCTCGGCAGTGAGCTCTGTCCTGAGTCAGCAGGCAGAAGGCAAAAGGAGAGGCCTGGACTCCACACCTTCAACTGTGCAGGGCAGGGTGTCTGCCTGACCTGACAGCTCCCACCTCTTAGGAAGCGAGTTCGCCGCCCACGGAAAAGAGGAATTACTGGCTGGGGTTGCTGTGTGGATGGGTTTGTGTGTTCTTTTTAGACCCTCTACCAAGATTCCTCTGGGGCCAATAATCCTTCCTTGGATATTTACGCAGTATTTTTCTTTTCCACCCCACCCAGCTCCTGTAGCTTAACAGTTTCGGGATGCAGGAGCGGTAGCAGTAGACCACATCGGAGCCCGTGTCCTTCGGAAGGACACCTAAGGATGGTCTGGAGAGGGTGGTAGGAAGCACACAGCCCTCCACATTTTCCTCTGTGTGCTGCTGGCTTTGCATCTCCTCCTCAGCCCCAGGTCCAGGACTTGGGGGCCATCTGGGACTGTCTCTCCTCCTTGTTCCCCAGACAAAAATTGATTGCTGAGGATAACACTCTGCACAAGCAGACCTTTCTCAGTTCCCACTTACGGCCTGCTGGCCTGTTCTGACAGTTACACAGAAGAGGGGAGAGTGAAACCCAGTCCTTCAACAGGGACTCCTCATGGCACAGTCCAGGGATCTGTGCCCACAGTCTGTCGCCTTATCTTGTTTTTCTCTCAGCTTCAGCCGTGGTCTCTCGAGGGCTCTCCAGTGACCTGTATCCAGTGATATCCCCGTGGCATTCTCACAACCCCTATGTCCTCCTTCCTAACTGTCCTACCCGCCCCCACCTCTCTGTTCTGCAGTGCGGGGATGGTTGTACAATGGAAGCGCGTGTGGCTCCTGCTCACCATGCACCATAAAAGGGTCAGGCAATGTCACTGGCCTTTCCCCCACTCTCTCTGCTGGCTCCTGCCCAGGTGATCCTGTGGCTTCCCATACATCCTCACCCTGAACCCCTGTGTGAGGGGATCTGAAATCCTCTGCAGCCTAGCACCAGTGGAAGAATGAACCTCCAGGGCAGGGAGTGGGCAGATGATCTGCCTTATGCATTTGTGACTCTTGCCAGTTTCAACACACTTGCAGAAATTTGTCATTAGAAAGTACAGTACAGGGACTGCTGACTGGAAGTGGCATGATTGTGTGTGAGGATTGTAAGGAAGGGAAGGAATTGTGTAACCAGACCCGTGCCAGCTCTGCACTGGCACCGAGTGTGGATCTAAGGTTTGGGGGAACTCATGGCTGGGAATGAGTTCCCATCATTCCCATTTCCCCAAGTCCTCTTCAGGTAGCAGTCGTAAAGACAATGTTATTTTGGTTAACATTTATTGAATGTGCCTATTAGTCAATCACAATACTTATCTAAACTTCAGCATTTTTTAATGAAATAGTATCACTATTACCTCCATTTTATAGGTAAGAAAACAGGCTTAGGGAGGTTTCCTAACTCATGTAAGGCTTCACAGCTATTCAGTGATGAGCTGGACCTGAACCTAGGCACTATGGCTCTGGGCTTTAACCCCTTTCCGTCACTGTCCTGTCCATCTCTGGAGGCGGACTGGGAGACGAAGCCAGCGAAGGTCTGATGCTGGGAGGTCTCACAAATGGCTCACAGCTAAGGTAGGTGGGTCTCCCCTTGGCCTACTTTTTTTTTTTTTTTTTTTACCATGAGGAACCTCGATGTAAAACTGCACTGAGACCAGGACAAACCCTTGGAGTCTTGCCTGAGGTCTGAGCTACCCTAGGTGAGCAGCTCTGGGGGACTTCTGCCCTAGCCCTGGTCCTTTCTCCAGCCAGCTGGGGCTTGCCTTGAAGAGCCCCTCCTCCCACCTCCTTCTTCTCCCCTCCCGCTTCTCCTCTCCTGCCTCCTGCCTCCTCCCTCCTCCTTCCACTGACATCTCCTGCCCAGGTCGGGGTGCAGAAATATAGGTGACTGGTCCTTTTCTCCTAGAACCTTAAATCTTACCAGCTGTCTCACTGCCTCCCTGTCCTGCCTTCCCCGC
>PVIA01006277.1:0-100186 GCA_004024845.1 Tonatia bakeri | reverse complement strand
CGTCTCTTCACCGTCAAAGACACCACCACCAGAGCGCCCACCAGGATCCCAGAGAGGAACACGGGGAGAGCTGGGACGGGTCTCAAGCCCTCAGAAATCAGCAGCAGAATCGCACACAGGTGCTCCAGGATCAGCTGGAAGGTGGACGGGGTGGCTGTGGCCGTGGCAGGCACCAGGCCCTCCATGGCTAGCAGGGCTCACAGCTCTGCCACCGACTGCCAGTGTCCTGTGGGTTCAAATAACCGCTCAGAACCCCCAGGTGTGTTCTGTCTCTATGGTGATCGGGTGCCTAGCAACCAGGGCTGGTCAGTGGGTGGGGGGAGGGGTGGCCAGTAGGTCTAGAAACAGTCCCTCCCTTTGCTCTGAAACAGGAAGTGGTGGCATTCTACAGGCCCTGGGCGGAGGAGAGTGCTGACAGCAGCTGGAGGTCAGTCCCTCCAGGCCCACCCGGCTCCGCAGCACACCCAGGGGGTCAGAGTGGGGCCAGGCCACGTCCCTTTCTGTGCACAGGAGACAGTCAAGGCCCTGGCTGGTGTGGCTCAGTTGTTGGGCATCATATCACCAACCAAATGTCACTGGCTGGATTTGCAGGTAGGGCATATGCCTGGGTTATGGGCTTGGTCCCTATTCAGAATGAGTACAGAAGGCAACTGGTCAATGTTTCTCTCTCATACTGATGTTTGTCTCTTCTTCTCCCTTCCTTCCCCCGTCTCATAAACAAACAAGCAAACAAACAAATGAAAGAGAGAGCGCTAGCCTGCCGGGGAGGGCATATTGTGGGAATGTACTGGGTGAGGGCCATTCTTCCGATTTAGTTTCCTTCTGCTGCAGGGGCGGGTGCCTGCAGCATCTACAAAGGTGCCAGTGCCGTCCCTTCCCCCAGGTGCCCTCTTTCCTGCCGTGGTCACGGTGGGCTGGCAGGCGACCAGGATGGATGGGCCTCCCCACGGCTATTAAGTAAGGGACCTGGACTCAGACCTGCTGCCTCAGGAGAAGTCAGGGGCACTGGGAGAGTCTCACAGTCACAGAGTCTGTGGAGTCTGCATGTCCTGCTCAAGTTTCCTTAAAGGAGGTGACTCTGCTCCTCAGTGACAAGATGACCCAAGTCCCGCCCCCAGAGCACCGCTGTTCTCATCATCCCACACCTCCAAGGCTGCTCCTGGGAGGGTCACCAGGCTGCTGGTCACCCCCTTCTTTCCCCCCGCCCCTCCCCTCTGTTTTTGTGGTCTTTCTTTTCTCGTGTGTGTGTTTTCCTTTAAAGTATATATACATATATTTTAATTTGATAGTGTTAACAGAGCATATATAATTTGTAACTCTTAACATTTTATGTGTATCTATATGGGACTTGTTCACCCAACTCATACAGTGTCCCCTGAGGCCTGTCCCCAGCAGTCCCCTGGGTGTGAGCTGCTCCTGCTTGCGGCCCTTGCTCCCTCACAGAGGCAGCATGGCCCCAGCCTCCTGCTCCCAGCTCTCTGGGTGCAGGCTGGACTTCCTCTGGGCGCTCTGGGCCAACCCAGCTTTAGGGTGCCCTTCCCATGCAGAGCCATCGGCCTCCCTTCTGTGGTGACGCCTGTGGCCTCTCCCACCCCTGCCATACTTGTGTGTGTGTGCGTGTGTGTGCGCATGTGCTTTCCATCAAGGGAAAACTCTTACTTTGACGGGAAATTTCAGAAACCTTTGAACAGCAAGCAAGCATCATCACCAGCTGTCCTGGGGTTCTTCGGCTGTGGCCGCCTCACTCAGCCTCTGCCTTCACCCTCACAGGGCCTTCTCCTCTGTGTCTCTCCTTGCGTCCCCTTCAAGGAGGGCTGTGACTGGATTGGGGCGGATGCTTGTCCACACTCATCTATGCAGTATGAGCGCACCTCATTCCTTAAGGAAACACCTCTGTAGGCGCCCGGTTTTCCAACAAGGTCGCACACGTCTTTGATCCCAGATGGGCGTGTCCTTTGGAGGGGAAACTATTCAACCCATTACACAGGGTATTGCTGCCTCAGTTCCCACGGAGCCTCTGGGTGATTTGAAATCCCCGGGCTTCATCTTCTCTTCTCGATTCTAGATTTTACCCCTGCATGGGGCTCTCTTCCTCTACCCACCTCTCAGAGCACCCCTCTTTCCACTCCCTTTTGTTTATTCCGCAGCCCGCAGAGCCAGGCAAGGCCCTCCCATACCGAACCTGGGCACCCAGACCCGTGCATGTCAAACCCGTTCCTGCGTCTGTGTGTCCAGCTGCAGCGCGGCTGCAGAGGGGCGGTCGGGTGCCTGCTCCCACGTTCTCTACTCCTCACGAAGGATTTTGCTGTGCCAGGTAACTCAGAACTTTTCTGTTCAACCTCATTCTGGTTGTTTTGGCTCTCAGATAAAGAGAAGTTAATTACTTGCATATTTGATCCACTGAAGAAGTCCCGACTGTGTATTTCGAGACTTGATCAATGAGGACTATGTGCCTAGAGGAACCAGGGTAATGATTTTCTTCACTTTCAGGTCGAGCAGAAGGAATTTCTGGCTGCCTTCCTCCTTGCGCCCACGCAGAGGTCAGGTTCTGAACGGCGAGGACGGCAACCACTCTGGTCCTCCGTCGTCAGAGGACCTCTCTCAGGCTTGTCTCGGGGGAGCTTTGCACCTCAAGGTGTGGAGGGGCCACCCTCTGTCCAGATGAGAAAGCAGTCCTCCTGCTCCAATTCTGGCACCAGTCCTACGTGCCAGTGGCTTGGCATGGGCCATACCCATCCATTCGTACCCTTGTTTAAGGTCCATAACTCTGAAAGGCAAAGAGCAACCTTCAGGGTTTAATCTTTACATGAAGGAAAACCAAGGATCCTGACTGTTAGCTTCTCTCTTTTCTGCTTATTCTTCTCTTGGGTTCCTGCTGTTTCTGTTTGAAAGGCACGTTAACCAACAAGGCAGCAGGGTGCACAGCCAGTGCCTCAGGCCTCAGACGGACCCAGACTGACTTTGCTCCCACCACCTATGAACGTGGCTGCAGGTTTCTCCTCACGCCCTCGGAGCCTCAGCATGCTCACCAGTGACGCCAGCCTGCAGGCGAGGTGAGAGCGTTAAAGCAAAGACCACGTGTGGAGTCTCTCCCAGAACACGCATTCAGGGCAGGCTGGCTGCCCCTCCCCTCTTGGGGGGCTTGGATTTGGGGACAGATTACTACGGCTGCGGTGACATTACAGGAAACCTCAGGCCAGTGTGGAGCCCCTGGTCTAGCCACACTTGGAAGGGTGGGCGGGAGGGCTGGGGCACAAATCAGTGTCTGGAGAGAGAAAGGCTGGTCTGTCCTCTCTGAGTTTCTAGAAAGGCTTTGCCCCCTAGAAACTCCCCTCCCGTGTGGTGCGTGGACGCACTCCCTCCGAATGTGCACGACGTCCCTCTGTGCTCTCATCCACCACTGTGAAGAATGATTGAGAGCAGTTGTCCTAAAAGAATTCTGAGCGAGACAACAGTGAGCAAAGGCCACCAAAGCATTACTCACAAGCAGCACTGAGGAAGCCTGCTGTTACTTAGCAGGAGCCCTGACTAGGAGGGGCTAGACAGCTCTTGCACAAGCACACCACGTCTCCCAGGCCGGAAGCCAGCGTCTCAGCTTCTGGCCCCGACCAGCATCTGAAGTGCCTCTTCACTTAGCCTCGGCACCCGAGAACAAACACTCAGTGCCAGTCTCAAGAGGAGGTGGTAAGGAGTTTGTTTTTCCAGTTGCCTTTAACCATCTGTCCTAATTCAGGGGCTGTCCCTGGTGGTACCTTGTTTGTGACACCTCGGTCACATGTGGCCACTGCCACTACTTCTCGCATGTTCCCTGGTGCAGAGCATCAGGGCCTGGCCCCTGCCTGAGGAGCGGGTGCCAGAACCTGTTGGGTTCCAAGTGACTAAGTGCTCTTCACCCTCAGGGGCTGCGCCCGCTTTACACCTCGCCAAGAGAGACATGCTCTGGAACTCCGCAGTCCTGCCCCACTGGAGGAAGCATAAAAGGATCAAACGCTCAGCGATTTCGAAACACGAGAGCAAATATTTCTGAGCCAGTCTCAAATGCTCCTTGGAACTCACAGTGATCACTCGCTGTGAGACGAAACAGCCAAGCACACACGGATGCGCTCACAGCTAGAGGAGGGTCTGCTGGGAATAGTGCAGACAGAACCCGAGGGCCAGGCCAGGAGGGGGGTTATCGCACAGTGACAGAGCTGGGGTGGGAATGCCGGGCCGGGGCGCACAGGAGCTGCCGAGTCCTGAGAAGCTCTGTGGATGGTCCGCCCGGGAGCTCGCAACTTCACGCAGAAGACAGAATCGCAAATGTCATTAAATGAATAGGAGACTGTGGGGAAAACTTGGCGAGGAGTTATGTGTATTTCTGATTATGTAAGTAATACACATGTTCTTTGTGGAAAACGTGAGAAGGAAAAATACGGCCTGTAGGAGAAAGTAAGGGTCACCAAAGTCTGCCACCAAAGGTAACCATGTGCTGATGGAAACAGTGTACTATAAAGACATACTATTTTCCTTTTCTACAAATTGTACTTACGCTCTATTCATATTTGTTCTATGCTTCTTCATTTAATTTAATCATACTTTTATATTGTAGATTCTGAGGAACCGACTCCCTAGGATACCCAATACAAATACAATATCCATTTAAAAAAAAAACCCACTTAATTGAATTTTGCAGTGCACACTAAAACATATCTGAATTTGTTTTAATACATAATATGTGTATATAACTATAAAATGTAACTTTTCTTATAGGTAAATAAATATAATATACAGAGCAAAAGGCAAAATATAAAATAAAATATATAAAGAATATAAAAATAAAATGAATCATTATATAAAAATAAAATAAAATATTCTTGGCACTACATGAATGAAAGTTGCTGTTCCCCAATACTTTCTGAAATTTTAGTTTTATGCCACTTAAACACTTTTACTTACCACATGCTTAAGACTTGTTTTGCTCAGTTTTCGATAGCATCTTTGAAATGCTCTATGTCGCTGGAAAACTCACAGTGGTTTTTTATATGTAACACCCCCCAACACACGGAGGAGAATTGACATTCTTTTAGGGATTCCTTGAACATAATTTTAAGGCTTGGAGAAAGTGAATTTCTTCCAGAAAAATGAATCTTCAGTCCAAGTCTGAATTGGTCTGGGGTGTACCTTCAACTAGATGTGGGTTTATCAGTTTACAGAAAAAACAGAATTCAAGGGGTTGCAATGGTTCCCTTGAATGTTTCCTCCTCTGTATTTTACCTGTAGTTTGTTACTATTTGCTGGCCTGTGAGAAAATAAATCACCCTGTGGCCAACGGTGAGCCACAGAATTGTTTGGAAATAGTCCCTCAGGTTTGATGTGGCCACATGCCTTCACATATTTTCCTAGCTGTGACTTCATACTGCATGTGATAAAGTCACATTTAATCCAGGCACAGGCATGGCATTTGTAAATGGAATCACATCAATATTTCATGATGCCCTTCACTGAATGTCATGCTCCCTTTGTCCCACAGGACCTAGACTGACCGTCACCATTGTAGGGGACCAGTGTCCACACTGGGGCATCAGAAAGGCACATGGGTGGAAATATGGAGATGAAACTTCTCTATCTGGTAACTCACCACGTACTGGAGGAAGGGGCCCAGCATAGCTGAGAAGCCATTTGAGGAAGTCTCTCCACCACACAGCTCAGCAAAGCCTGCCATTCCTCAGTTAGATCTGCATTCCCTTGGCTTTGGTCTGCAGGGACTGTGTGCATCCCCCAAACACACCAATCACCCAGGGAAAGCCAACAGAATCACTCACTCGAATCATCCCTTTGCAGCAGGGTCGGGTGGGGAGGGAGTGGGGTTAACTGGAGATTTTTAAGTCTCACCCCAAGAGAGTCTGATTCTGTAGATCCGTGAAGGGCTCTGGGAATGTGAATTTTAGCGAGCCCTCCAGGAGATGCCTGTGAGAATTAGGATTTGAGAACCAATAACTTACACCCTCAAGGGAATGCATTTAGGAACCTTTCTTGAGTGCAGAGGCTGTAATTATCCCTGGTGTAAGTTAGGGATCAACTCTGAAGGAGGCAAAGGGTTGTCTGGACACGGCACTGGAACCGCCCTGCTCCCCCGGAGAAGTCACCGAGGAGGAGCCTTCTCGGAGAGGGGGTGATGGTTGTGTCCTTCTTACGAAGACAGCATTTGTGCTGGGTATAAATATATGGCATTTGTCCCCTTCTGGTCACCAGCACGGGTTTGCATGGCACAGATTGATCCTTCCACCCACCCTGAAGTCCTGTCCCTCATCCCGGCAGCAACCCCAGCAGAGTGGCCCAGGCACCAGGCTTCTCCCCGAGCTTCTGGTGGCCACAGGTGTTCTTTGGCTTTCCTGTGTCTCCACATCCTTTTCCCTCTGTGCGTGTCTGTCTCTGGGTCCAAACTTCCCCTTTTGTAAGGACACTAGTCCTGTTGCATTAGGGCCCACCCTAATGACTGCATCTTGGCTTGATCACCTGGAAGAACCCTGTGCCCAGATAAGGTCACATTCGCAGGTCTGGGGACTTCCGCATCTTTGGGGGGACACAGTTCAGCCCATAACGCCTCCTTGTTCCTCCCTGGACATTCATCACACTCATGCTGCTCTGTGGTCTGGGGACAGCACACCTGCCTCCTCCTATACCTGGTTCTACACTTTGCTCTGAGAAGCTGAGCACGCGACAGGTCCAGGCAGCCGCTCATGGAGTTACGGGGGTTCAGGAAAGGCAGCAGGGTGCAGCAGGGCACAGCAAAACCAAAGCTCAACCTAATGTCTGCACCAGCACAGGGAGGGGACTGGCAGGTGGGCCCCGGGTGGGTTTTCAGAATCAAATTTCACCCTATTTCTCTTAGTGTGGCTTGTTTTCATTAATTTCTTAATAAGTTGCATTATTGTGTCTGAGCTTTGGAATAAATTGTACCCCTGTCTCTGGAGAGTCATCCAGAGCTCGCCTCCAGGTCTTGCCTCCAAAAGGTTAATGTTCCAATGCCGAATGACTGAAGAGTATGCTTTTCCTGTGCAACTGTCTTCATCCAAGAGGATGATACTGACAACAGCAAGCATTTTTACAATGCCATGGTTCAAACTGAAAAAGAATTTACACCCCCAAAATGAGTTATCTACTTGTCACCCCAGAGGACATTGAAAGGAACACGATTATTGGCCCTCCCTCGGAGGGGGAGTTCCCACCTGTCATAAGGTAACTGGTGTGTTATAATTCTCATGGTCAGGGCTCTTCCTGTCCAAGATTACTGGACACTCTTCATTCCAGTTCTTTCCCAGCGAGACCAGTGAGTCGAGCCGTTGGCTCCTCCGGTCACATGTTTTCCTGGTGTCAGATGGCTGTCCTCTGGCACTGCTGGGCCACAACTCAACAACTGGAGCCTGGGAGGGAGGCGGGTGTTCCCACTGCTCTGGGGCATTGCTGGAGCAGACTTGTCTGCGAGACTGAGCAACGGAGATTAGGCTTAGGAGTGCAATAGGCAGCAGCATGCTTACTGGTGTCTCAGTGTTAGGAGACGCCACCCCACAGCAGGGGCATGATTTCATTCTCTCCACTCCAGGCGAGCTCTCTCCACGTGACAGACTCTTCGGGTTACTGGAAGGGCTCATTCCCATTTATTCTGCCTGCCACATAGTGTGGGCATCTTATCCCAGTAGTGTGTGTGTGTGTGTGCGCGCACAGGTGCACACACGTGTGCTCATGCAGATGGAAGGAGGCAGCCCTGGGTCCATCCCGAATTTATTCGTAGACAAGGTTTAGCTGTGGTTCCTACAGACCACCCAAGGTTTGGAAAAAATCACAACCTTGGTGATAATTAGACAATAACTGAGACGAAGCCCTCTCGTGTCAGAGCTGGGGGGAAGGGACCCGAGTTGGGCCGGTAGCCCAAAGGGCCCAGGCTGTAAGAGTGGCTGTGTGTGCTGGCACTACTCCAGGGCGTGCTCAAAGTGAAGACAGTGTGGCCAAATACGTCTCCCAATCCAGGCAGCAACTTCGGGGTCAGGAACGGGGACTCTGCCCTGAGCAGCATGAGAGCCCTGGTGTTGGAGCCGGACACCGGAGGGATGGTGGCGGGAGAGGACCTGCAGCTACTGGGAACGAGCCCCCTGCCTGGTGGGCCCGAGCTCCGCCTTTGTCCCGCCCTTGGCCACCATCCCTGATGAACACAAGTCCTTCCTGCAGCATCAGGGCCTTGGAGGGTCTATGGGTCTTGAAAAGGGCCCAAGGTCAACTCAGCTCAGCTGCTCTCCGTCTGTGTAATCCTGAGATAATTGCATGACTTTGCTGAGTTTCCCCTTTTTAAATCTGAAACCTGGGGGTAATGAAATCACCCCTATAGGCAGGGGACAGTGCCTTGTGCATATTAAGCACATGATTCCTTTTCCCTTAAGTGAGTTTAGCTTTCTTGCGTTGAACTTCCAAGTGCCCTAGGAAGATGTCCCTTAAGCCAGAGGGTGGGCGCTGGGCCCTTGTGAGTGTTGTAAACATTTCCTGACTTTGTAACGCCCGGCAAGTCCACCTTTCAAACTGTATATGGACAGTGTTCTCTTTCCACAGAAAACAAACGCTCGTGTATTTTTTCTGTTTATAAAAATAATATTATAGAAAAATGGGAAAGACACAGAACCTTCTAAAGAAACATCACCCCAATCTTCTGCCTCATGAAAACCACCATGTATGTTGAGATGTGTTTCCTTTTGATCTATATTTAACCTTTCACTCATTCATTCATTTCCTCAGGGGAGTTTCCCAGAGATGTTATTAATTTTGAGAATGGATTTCAGTCCTTGGGCTGTAGTTCCACACTCTCTTTAGAAATATCGTGCCAATTTGTCACCCTGCTGCCAGCCAGGAAGAGTTCCATTTCTATTATCTTCTCATCTTTGCTGATTTGACATTTAAAAATTGTGACGTGGTTTTTAAATTTACATTTCCTTGAGTTTTCAGAAAGTTGACTCTGCATGTACCCTGGTAATTAGCACTCCTCCTTCCAAATTAGTCGCGCACTCTTTATTTTTCTGTTCAAGTCTTAGTGCCTTTCCGAGTGTTTGTATAAAGCTCTTAGTGATGATATTATCAACAGCGATTGTCAATCTAGTATAAATATTTTCTTTGGTTCAGTTAAAAATGTTGCCTATCATATTAGTTTTCTATTGCTACACGACAAATTACCCTGAAACAGAGGCACTTAAAACAGCAAACCTTGATTACTTCACAAGTTCTGTGTGTCAGGTGCCGCAGAGCAGCTTAGCCGTGTGGAGCGGGCCAAGAGCTGCAGGTGGGATGGGGCGGGGGCTGCAGCCATCTGGAAGTCCAATTGGTCCCAACACGGGCCACTCAAAGGGCTGTTGGCCTGAGGCCTCAGGTCTTCAGGCCTGGATGTCCCCACAGGGTTTGTTGAGTGTCCTCATTATGGGGGGGGGGGGGTAGTTTCCCCCAGAGCGAGTGGCCTTTTTGGTCTGACATTAAATAATAGGTACATCAGTTTTCTTCTGTTTTTTTTTTTGTTGTTGTTGTTATAGCTTTACTCTTTGTTTGTTTAGAGAGCATATAGCTGGATTTTTGAAAATACAAGTCTCAGACTTTTGTCTTTTAATCAATGAACTTGGCCCGCTGTAATGAGTTATTTAAAGATGAATTTCTACCTTGTCCTTGAGGTTCATACACAGCATGCTTTTTTGCTTCTTTTCCTCTCTGGTTGATTTTAATATTTCATCTTTGTGGATTCCTTACAACACGTCCGGGTATGGATTTAAATTCATATCGTCCTGCTCAGGACTCGGTATACTTTCAGAATCTGAGAGTCTGGAAAATTCTCAGTAATTTACTCCTTGAATTTTGCTTCTTCCCTAGTTTTTAAATTTTTTTTTCTGGAACACTTTTAGTACCTATGTTAAAGTTATTTGTCCTCTCATATCTTCCATGGCTGTATCTCTCTATGAAGCATTACCGGTCATTTTCTCACATCTGTCTCCCAGTCCACTAAGGTCCTCTTCAGCCATATTGCTTCTGTTACTCAGCCTGCCAAATGGGATTTTAATTTCAATGATTGTATCTTATTCCTCACGATATTCTTTTTCAATCTATCCTTTTTACTAGAATCTTCTCCAAACCTGTATCTTTAATCATTTTAAACATGCTTATTTTACATTCTTTTTCATTATATCCCAGGGGCTGCAGTTCTTGTTCTGCCTTTGTGTGCCTGCTCATTCCTTCGTGGGTTTATTGAGTCCTGGTATATTTTAACCTTTTCAAATGAGAACTAATCTTTATTGGGGTTGGCCTTTTTTTGATGTGTTATCAGAGAGCCCCCAAGAAGGTTTTTATCTTTGCTTCTGCTAAGAATCCAAGGGACACATTAGTCTGAAACAACTTTTATGCTCATTTCCTAACTAGGGAGTTCCTGGACAAAGTGGGGAATGCAAATTTGAACCCCAACTCTGTGACTGGAAAGAGCTATGCTAATGGATTCTTAAGGGGATCCCTACCTTTGCACATACATTTAGACAAAAAGAGGTGTTTCCTTGCACCAACAGGTGGGCCTTTCCTGGTCCAGCTTCACAGCCTGACCTAAGCGGGGAAGCCCAGTGTCCACTCTGGCCTTGCCTGGCTCTAGGACCTCAACTCCTGCCCCTGTGCGGGCACCAGAAACTTAGGCTCCTGCATTTCCAAACCCAAAGCCACTCCGCTTCCATCCGCTTTAGCATCAGATCACGTTTCTGGCGTCTCTATTGAAAGTTCAGCGATGCCTTTTTAACAAATGCTGTGTAGTGTTTTCTCATGTTTGTAGCATGAGGCTTTTCAAGTTACCCAAGCTGCCACAGTGCTGGCCACGCACCCTGACTTTTGAAGACCAGTGTTTATAACCGGACTTAGGCTATTACTCTAGCTGATCTAAGGGTCTAAGGAGGTTTCCTTAGAGTCAGCATAAAGAGGAGCTGGAGAGTTAAAATATGGGACAGACTTGTTTTAAAAAATACTTTTAAAATAAAATGAACATCTCCATGGTCCATGTCGATGTTTTACGTGATGGATATAAATTTGTGTCTCTTAAATCCATCAATGCTGAGGTCTCTGTTTTCTTGGAATCCTTGGGCATGGAGCAAGAATACTGGGACTTACACCAGACAGTGCAGTTCCACCATCGCCCAGAAGATGGCATAAGTATTACCAGCCTGGGGGGAAGGTCCTGAGTGCTGTGGAATCCGGAGTAAGAAACAAAGGAGAATCAGTTAACATTTAAGGGGCTGGAGTTGTGTGAGGGCTGAGGCAGTCGGGGAATCTGATGTACCTTTACATGTCCCAGATAGCACAGGAAAATACATATATTCTGCCAGCGCAACTCTGGTTTGTTCAATTTCCTCAAAAGAAAAAAAAAACAAACCAAAAACGTGTTTTCCCCACAGCAGAGCAGGAGGACAGAAGGGAAAAAGATTTTCAAAGGCAAAAGAGAGTCTGCATCTAATGGAACATTTTCACCAGGTGGTTCTGTCTTTGATGGCAAAACACCATCCTTTGCTTACCCAGCCTGATTAAGAACTGCCATCCCCCCAGGCCCCTCTCCCAAACATAAATAAATAACCCCTGGTGAGTTTCGCTGCACATGGACTTTCCTCTTCTGAAAGGGAGCTGCAGGCCCTCCTGAACGGGCAACTCTGACGTGGAGGGAGCGAGAGTCCTGCCCTTGGATTGCCCCACACGCTGGGTTGTGGTAAGACAAAGGGTTATCCAGTCCTGTTGGCCCCAAGGACATGGAAGGAATTCCTGGTGAGGCCAGGAACGCTGCAAAGAAAGGCAGTCTTTAAATCCACAGTGCTGGTGCCTTCGTTTAGATGAATCGAAGTGCCTATTCCACCTTGTGCTCCACGTGTAGCAAGGGAGACACACGCGGGTGAGAGCAAAGCAGCGCCCACCAGCCCCCTCCAGGGGGAGCCTCCTCACCTCTCCTTCCACCAACACTGGAATCGGGGCTCCCGGAGGACAAACCACAGGCCAGTCGGAGCAGTAAGTGTGAGAGCAAAGAAGGGCACAGAATGACGGCTTCTCCCAGCTCTGCGGCTGCTGCAGACCTCCTGCTCTTCACACAGGGCCAAGGTCACCGAGGTTCCAAACCTGGGCTCAGTGTGATGGTGCAGCACTTTAAGATGAAAAATTTCAGGGTAGGAATTAGCCCCAAGAAGATGAAAAAAAGGGATGAACACATTTTGCTCAGGGTGGGAGTGTTGGGGGACAGATAGGAAGGGGACCTCGATGGACTGGAAAAGAGAAATCGGCATTGGGTGAGATCCAAAAATGCTTTGGACACAAAGGGGCTGAAAGATGCTGGGCGTGGTCTGGGCTGATGGGGCACCATGTAGAGGCAGAAGGCAAATCCTGAGACTGCCTGGCACCCGCCCACCCACCGCCATTGCCCTGCTGTCCTTTGTAGATGTTCTAGAAGACACAGAGAGCTCAGCACATGAGCTCACTCATGGAAAGACTGCGTTTTTCGGTTGTGGAGGGAAAGGGAGTCAGTGTGAGACACCCAGCTTTCATCAGAGGAAATAAGTGCGTGATGATGAGCGTTCCCACTCAGTGATGAGTAATGTGCTGGTGAGTGTGTGTGTGTGTGACACCCAGACGTTTTCCCATCACAGTGGGCTGCAGCTTTCCTCGTCTTTTCCCCAGGGCTGCGTCTCTGCCAGAGGACGGGATATCTTCCCTCTATCGGCCACTTCATCACGCCTCCTGTCACATTTCCCACATTTTTCTCATTCTTTCTCCAGTACGCACAGTTCTGGTTCTGGTTACTCCTGGTTAATTTTTGTCATTTGTTCCTTTTTAGCTTTTGTGACAAATAATGGTAGAATAAATTACACGCCTTCTTGACTTACTCGGAAAATCAACTTCTGTGTTTTCCAGTCACTGGAGTTTTTGTTGAATTCCTCGTATACAGATTGAGAAGTTTGGTGGCTAAGTGATCAAAAACAATTGAATTCAAGTGAAACATTTTCATTTAAATGTTCATGGAATCTTGCTTGTTTTTTTTTCTTACTTTGTGTAGGTATTAATAATGCTCATTCTATTACCAATCCAACATTGGTAAAAGATGCACTTTTACTTTTATAAATATTTCATGCTTACAGGGAGCTCTATGAAATGCGTGGCGAGCAAATTCAATATTTTAATGGACATGCACTAACGTTACAATACCCAGGACAGTAGTTAAATAGAGACCTAGCCAGGCCCTAATCTTTGGAAAACTGTAATTGCACCGGGAGCACTTTCCTACCTGGGTTCCCCTCGAGCTGCGGGTTATAAGCTGAAAGTAAGAAAGACAACCTATTCTTTAGTTTTGTTGTGAGAAATGAAGGACAAGGGTTTAAGCTTCTAGAAATATAATGTGTTAATGAAAGCTGAAGCCTTCAGATTTTGTCTACTCACTGCTGTTAAGCACTGTATACGGTGGTTCTCAACCAGGAGCTATTTGTCCCCAAAGACATTCGTTGACGTCTAGAGGAAGTTTTGTTTTTGTGACTGGGGAAGGGATGCTGCTGGCATCTAGTGGGTAGAGGCCCAGGATGCGGCTAGACATCCTACAGTGCCCAGGACACAGGGACACCGTCCCCCTCATAATGATTTCGCCCAAAATATTAATAGTGGTCATGTTGATAGATGCTACTATAATAAGTATTTTCTTAAAGGGACCAAAACTTAGACTACATCACTGATTTGTGTGGACTTGAGGTTTACTACCTTTATGGAAATGTAAATCACACAAAAAACAATACACATATTTGGAGTGTACAGTTCAGTGGTTTTGAGTTTGTTCAGAATTGTGCAACCATCACAATCAATTTTATGTTTTTATCACTCTGAAAAAAATCCCATATGCTTAGTCATCATTTCTTCACCCTCCCTCTGCCTCCCCCAAGCCCTAGGCAACCACTAATCTACTTTCTATCTCCATAGATTCGCCTATTCTGTGTATTTCACATAAATGGAGGTGTATAATATGTGACCTTTTGTGTATGGCTTCTTTGACTTAGCGTAGTGTTTTCAGGGTTCATTCATGCTGTGGCATACATTAGTATGTTACAGAACAGATCTGGGGGTTGGTGAATGATACACTATTGCCGAATGGACCCACCCTTGTGCTCCGGGGGCCCCCCACCCCGTACTAGGTTCGCCTTGCCTGCTACCAGGGAAAGACGTCTCTCAATGTCAGAGATTGGTGAAAAGGAAAAGGATTATTTATTTAAAGAGTTATACAAACTTAAGAGTAATGACTTAATGTCTTCATTGAGATCCCAAAGTCCTTTAGAATACCCACAAATGCACAATCCTTCCTTCCCCCTCTGCCCAGTCCCGGGTACCGTATCTCAGAAAAAGAAATAGAAGTCCGAAGTTCTTGGCCCAAGCCGAGTGGTCCCAAAAAGATGCCACGTGGCTGCCACGCCTGGGTTTAAATCCCAGCACCAATCTTCCTCGGCCTCACCATTTCTGACTCCTCCCACAATTGGCCACAGCTGCCAGCATTCCAGTATTTTTCCAGCTTTCCTGGGCTGCCATAGTAAGTCCGGGCAAGTGTGGCCCTCTGGTGTGGAGCCAATCATCTCCAAGTTCTTACGGAGGCCCTGTAACCAGGGGGAGTTCCCTCCCAGTTACATCATGGGTTGAAGTGACTCCCATCCTCCTGGCTCAAAGCGTAGTCACAGCTGTTTAACATATTTAAGAAACCAGTTGAAGGTTATAGAGATGTTAAATGACCATGCCAGAGGTTATCTGCAAACCTGTTGCTATGCAATACAATTCTCAGTGACCCTGCTCCATGTGTCCCATCCCCCAGCTCAGGCTTGTAAGAGTGAGGACATCCTATATGTGTATATATTTCTAATGTTTCCTGGACACTGAGGTCTGGACCCCATTACAAATCCCTATTTGGGTCTCCCCCCCCGACCTTGGCTGCACCCTGTTACTTCATTCCCTTTTATTGATGAATAACAGGGTATATAAAAAAGCTATCGTATTTATGCATGCATCAGTTAATAGGTGTTTGAGTTCACTTTTTTGTTATTTTGAATTGTACTGCTATGACCATTCATGTACACTTTTCTGTGTGAATGTATATTTTCATTCCTCTTGGGCACATAGCTGGGAATACGATTACCATGTCATATAATTTCATGTCTCACATTTTGAGGAACTGGCAACCTGTTTTCCAAAGTTGCTCAACCACTTTAAATGACCACCAATAATGTACGAATGTTCCCATTTTCCATATCCTCATCATCTGTCTTTTCCATTATAATTACCTCAGTGGGTGCAGGATGCTAGCTCGCTGATACGTTTCCCTCCTGGCCAGTGATGCTGAGCATCTTCCCGTGTTTTTATTGATCAGTCCTGTTTATCATCTTTGAAGCAATATCTCTTCAGATACGTCACCTATTTTTAAATGTTTTCAAAATCTTTTGTTACTGAGTAGTCAGATAAATGATTTGCGGATATTTTCTCTCATTCTGTGGGGTGTCTTCTCACTTTCTCGGGGGTATCATTTGCATCATAAACATCTTTAATTTTGATGAGTTCCACGTCATCAATTTTTTCTTTTGTTACTTGTATTTTTCACGTCATATCAAAGGTTTTGCCTAATCCTAGCTCACAAAGGTTTACTTCTGTGCTTCCTCCAAAGAGTTTCACAGTTTCAGCTCTTGCATTTAGATCTATGATCTGTTTTGCGTTAATTCTTTTCTAAAGTGTAAGGAAGGCATCCGTCCCTCATTTGTCCATGGGTTGCCAATTGTTCCAGCTCCATTTATTATAAAGATGTTTCTGTCCCCACTGAATCGCCTCAGCACCCTTGCTGAAACTAATTGATCATAAATATGAGGGTTGATTTTGGGACCCTTCCACTCTGTTCTATTGATCTACATTACAGGTGGTAAACACAAGGCCCTCGGGCCAAATCCAGCCCTCCACCTTGTTTTATCTGGCCCAGCACCTTTTTTCTACATGATGGCAGTGCTGAGCTCTCGCTTAACTGTTAAGGAGTAGTTCCATTTATACAGTCCTAAAATTACATTTGGCCCTTTGAAGGCAACTGCGAGGCTGATGTGGCCCCGGTGAAAATGAGTCTGACACCCCTGCTCTAGGTCCACCCTTATGCCTGCACCACACTGTCTTGTTTATTGTGGTTTGTAAGTTTTCAGTCAAGAAGACTGAGTTCTTCAAATTTGTTCTTTTTCAAGATTGTTTTGGCTGCGCTGGTCCTTTGAATTTCCATATACATTTTAGGATCACCTTGTGAATTTCTGAAAAATAACCAGCTGGGATTTTCACAGGCATTGCATTGAGTCTGTAGATCAGTTTGAGAAGTGTCTATTTCAACAATATCAACTCTTTTGATGCAGGAACGTGGAATGTCTTCTCATTTATTTTGGTCTTCTTAATTCTTTTCAACAATGTTTTGTAGTTTTCAGTGTACAAACCTTAAATTACTTTGTTAAATTTATATTTTTTAATTTTAATTTAATTTAATTTTTTAAATTTTAATTGTTGTTCAAGTACACTTTTCTGTCTTTTACTCCTATCCCAGCTCACCCCATGTTAAATTTATTCTTAAATATTTTCTTCTTCTTAGATACTATTATGCATGGGATTGTTTTCTTAATTTCATTTCCAGATTGTTTATTTCTAGCATATACCAGTACAGTGTATGTTTATGAATTGATATTGTATCTAGTATCCCGTAACCTAATAATTTCAGTGAATTCCTTAGGGTGTTCTGTATACAAGATCATGCCATATGTAAATAGAAATCATTTTCCTTCCTTCTTTATGATCTGGAAGGCTTTTATTTTATTTTGTTTTATTTTATTTTTTGTTTGATTAATTTACCAGGTTAGACCCGCTAGTATACCGTTAAATGGAAGTGATGAGAGTGGGCATGTTTGTATTATTCCTGACTTTGAGGAAGAAGCACTCAGTCTTTCATTATTAAATATAATGTCGTCTGTGGAATTTTTATGGCAGTCCTTTATCAATTTGAAGAAATTTCCTTCTATTCCTAGTTTTTGAGTTTTTTTAAAAAATTGTGAATGGGTATTGGATTTTGTCAAGTGTTTTTTCTGTTCTGTTGAGGTGATCATGTGGTTTTTGTCCTTTATTCTATCATTATGCTGTATTACACTGACTGATTGTTGCATGCTAAACCAGCCTTATATTCTTGGGTTATATTCCACTTGGTCATGATGGATAATCCTTTTTATGTGTTACTGAATTCAGTTTGCCGGGGTCTTGCCAAGAATTTTTTTGTGTCCATATTCATAAAACACATTGGTTTGTGGTTTGGAGAATTGTCTCGTAATGTATTTGTTTGGTTTTTGCGTTTGGGTCATGTTGGCCTCGTGGAATAGTTGGAAGTTGTTCCCTCCTCTTCTACTTTTTCAAATAATTTTTGAATAGTTGCTATTAATTTTGTTTAAATGTTTGGTAAAATGTACAAGTGACGTCACTTGGGCTTTTCTTTGTGGGAAATTAGCAGCTAAATTAGCAATTCAATCTTTTGACTTGTGACCGGTCCGTTCAGATTTTGTTTCTTTTTGAGCGAGCTGCAGTAGCTGTGTCTTGCTAAGAACCGAAGAACTCTCCCGCGGCAGTTGGCGGTTCATACTGTTCCCTAATAGCCGTTCTTATTTCTATGAAACTGACTACAAGGACCACTCTTGCATTCTCAACTTTAATAATTTCAGTCTTCTCTCTTTTCTCTTAGTCTGCCCCAAATTGTGTCAGTTTTGTTAATCTTGTCAAGGAACCAACTTTAGATTTAATTAATTTTCTACAGTATTTTTTAAACATTGATTTCCTTTATTTCTGCTCTCATTTTTAATATTTATTCCCTATGCTTATTTTAGCTTTAGTTTTCTCTTATTTTTCCCATATCTTAAGGTAGAAGTTTGGGTTATTGATTGAGATCTTTCTTCTTTTTCAATGTTGGTGTTTACAAATACATATTTCTTCATATGCCCGATTTACAGAGTGTGCATTCTGTAAGTTTCAGTATGTCGTGTTTGATTTTTATTTGTCTCAAAGTATTTTCTAATTTCGCTTGTGATATTTATTCTGACTCATTGGTTATTTAGGAGTGTGTTGTTTAATTTCTATATATTTGTTAATTTCCCAAATTTCCTTCTATTATGAATTTCTAATTTTGTTTCATTGTGGTTCAGAGAAAGCACTTTGCATGATTTCAAACTTTTTAAATTTACTGAGGCCGGTTTCACGGCCTAGCACATGGTCCAGCCGGGACAACGCCCCAGGGGCCTTTGAGAAGAGTGTACATTTCACTCCTGGTGGGTGGAGCAGTCCGTAAAAGCCTGGTTTATTCCTGCTTATTTACACTGGTTTTTAAGCCTCGTGTTTTTTGACCGTCTTCCTAGCCATGCTGTACACTATTGAGAATGGGATGTAGATGTCTTCAGCTGCTATTGTTAAATTGTCAGTTTCTTCCTTTGTGTCAGTTCCTGCTTGTTAGGTGCTTATATGCTTTTAATTATTATTTTTTAAATACATTGGCCCCCTTATCATTAAAAGTGTCCTGCTTGTCTTCAGTAACGTATTTTTTGGTCTTAAAGTCTATTTTGCCTGGTATTAGTAGCTCAGCCATGGCTGTTGTTTGCCTAGCGTATCTTCTGTTTCCTCACCGAGGATGTACATGGACTGATGTGAGAGAGAGAGAGACATCGACGTGAAAGAGAAACATTGATCAGGTCCCTCCTGCACGCGCCCTGGCTGGATATCAAACCCTCAGCCTGGGTACATGCCCTGACCTGGGATCAAACCCTCAACCTGTCGGCATACAGGATGATGCTCCCTCCAACCACCTGCGCCACCTGGCTGGTGCCGCATGGCGTATCTATTTCCATCCTTTTGTTTTCAACCTATTTGTATCTTGAGAATTTTAGTCTGTGTCTGTGGACATCGTATAGGTGATAATGTTTCCTTATCCAATCTAACAGTTTCTGCCTTTTGATTGGACTGCTTAATCCATCACATTGAAAATTATTATTGATGTTATTGGATTTCCATTTTCCATTTTCCTTTCTACACATCTCAGGGCACATTTTGTTCCTCTGTCCCTCCTTTACGACTTTCTTTTGTATGGAGTGAATATGTTTAGTGTAATATTTTAATTCCTCCAATGATTTTGACTATATTCTGAGTTATATTCTTAGTGGCGTATCATAAGCTTTTTTCTGGGGCATTTAGTATACATCTTGATTGACGAGAATTGACTTCAGATTTATGCGAACAGCTCCAGTGACATACAGAAGAAACCGCCCTTAATGGCTCTAGACACCCTTCCTTCTTTTTCATGATATTATGTTATATGTGTGACCTCTGTGTGTGTTACAAACCCAACAATACATTGCTGTGATCAATACTTTATATCACTTTATAAATTTTAGGGAAGCTGAGAGGAGAAAGGAGAAATAGTGTTTATCTAAAGACTGTATATCAATGTTATTTTTCATTTTTGTTCTATTTGCTCCTGTGGATTCGTGATACCATCTGGTATCATTTTCTCACTCCAACACAGTTTTGTTCCCCCCCGCACCCTTCATGTTCTTATTGTCAGATAGATTAAATGTGTATACGTCACAAGCCCTGGATCATATTTTGAATAAAATTCCTACACAATATAATAAAGTCATTAGTTACTGCAGTCCTGGGTTTCTCATAGACCAAAGAGAAACACCCAAAATGAAACAATTTCTTTCTAGCAAGATACAATGATGGCAACTAAGGAACCTCTTGACCTCGGGTCTGAAAAGAGTTAGGCCATGCTGGGTCTGAAGATCCTCTCCACATCATGAAAGAGAGCTTTGCATCTGGAATCTTTTTCTGAAAAGGCCAGTGATGCTCAGACACTATCACAACCACTCCCATGCTTGATGCTCCTGGGGTGATAGACCCGGCGTGGGCATTCTCGTGGCATCATTCTAGGGCTCCTGTTTGCCGGTAGAAACACTTCAATAAATACAAGTTGATTGCATAAAGACATCTGCTATTTGGGGAAGCTACGTAACGAGCAGAATGCTTTTTGCAATGTCTTATGTTCCTGAATTTTTAAAATTTATTCAGCATCCTGAGTCAGACAAGTCTAAGAATGAAATGAAACACGAAGCTGGCCACAGGTGTCTGCTGACTCACAAACAAGCCACCCGGCCCGAGGCAGCAGCGGTAGGTAATTGACGGGCTGCGGGTCTCACCTCCTCGCTCAGACACAGCGTGGGGTCTCCTCACCCACCCGAGGGTGCTTCCTGCAAAAATCAAGATGTGCTGGGAGTTTGGGAGTTCCCCTGAGATCAAGAAAAATCAGTGCAGTCAATGAACAGTCTCAGTAGATTTACTTATTTAATGGACACTGAAGCTCTCTTACGGGGACTCTTGTGAAGTTGGGTAAGAGTTTCCTCCCTTTTCTATTTGCCAAGACATTTCGGATTTGGAGTGGACCTGTTCACATAAAATTGGGTTCAGATGCTGAGACTGGTGATACTCCACATGCACCGTCCAGGAGAGTGCAGAAAAGCACACTATTCTTGTACTGAGGCTTTATGGCGGGAGCAGGGCAGACTCTTCAGGTGATCCTAAATAGGTCAAGACAGAGGAGAAGGGAGACAGCCTTGGCCTTTATTCTGGGGAGGGGATGAGGTTGGGGCAAGGGTTCCTGCATGTGGGCAGGGGCTTGTGGGGTTTGCCCTTCCTACCCATGCCCCCCAGCTTTCCCACCAACTTCCTGGGTGTAGGACGGAAGGGAAGGCGGGGACTTAAAGCACTGAGACATCAAAAATAGAGTCAGACTCTATGGCTTCAGCAATCGGCTTACACGTCGTAGACAGCTGAGAAACGTGGTGCTCTAGCTGCTCTGGTGATGGACTGCCAGTGCGGAAGGTGCGGAGGGTGGCGGTGAGCTGGGCCAGCAGCGGGGTCTCCCCAGGCTGTGTTCCATCTGGACAGGAAAGCAGAGCTGGGCTGTCTGTCAGGATCCCGGGGCCTCAGGCCCTTTGCTCATTGCTGCCCATGGCCGGGGCCAGTGCACTGCCATCCCGTGGCCTTTTCCAAGGCTCAGAGGAGCAACAGGAGGACAGTGAGAGGAGAGCTAAGAGCTCTGCTTGGGGCGGTCGCAGGACGCAGAGTATGCGTTCACCCATGAATGTGAGCCCGTGAAGACAGGCCTCCCCACTTTGGCCACCGTGATACGCACACCCTGGTGTTAATTGCAAAAACAAGATGATATACATGCACTTAAAAAAAACCCCAGCCTAATTCTAACTTTAGGGTTGGGGCCTGGAGTAGTTCAAACCCTAGGAGGAAAGTCCTCGGAAAGATTCTCCATAAGCAGAAGAGCCCTTCCCCGCTGGAAGAAAAATGGGGGGAGGCAGAATGATTAGACAAAAGTGGGGTCCAATACAATAGCCCAGGGCTTGGTGGGGAACAACAAGACTCTAGGAGGAAATGCTTCCCCCTTTTAATTATCTCCATTCCTTCTACCTGTCCTTCCCTCATGGAGCCTTGTTGTACTCAGAGGTTGCTCCCTGCTTACAAATAACCCTGCCGTTGGGACAGGCAGGCCCCTTAGGAAGGCATGCACATCGAAGCCTTACCGGGGTGGGGTGGGGGGTTAGTGACTGCGACAGGGAACTCATCTGCGGGTTCCTGGGTGAAGGTCAGGTGGCAGAGGCAGGCCGCTGCCCACTGGGCGGGAAGAACTGTGCTTCCTGAATGGCCGGCTCGGGGGCAGGAGCAGGCAGGTCTACCTGGAGCTGTTGGAGGGGGAGCGAGAGGTAGTATTTGGGGGTTGGTTTTCAGTTTTTCAGGGAACTGGAGGTTTCTGGAGACATGTCCACACTCACTACGGAGAATACAACCGGGGATCTCTTTAGTTGGGCATTCACTTTACAAGGTTGATTTTTTTGTAACCTTGGCTCAGTCAGCCCCAAACCACAGAGGCACCCAGTCAGAAAGCACCTCAAATGTCCTAGCCTCCGAGGGCACTCTGCGAAGCACCCTGCTTCCCCAGAGAATCCCCAGGCAACCCCCCCTGCCCCAGACTTTATTGGCACATGAGTCTGGAAAAACCTCTTCTGGGGTCTTGATTTATTTTTATTTTTTCCCTTTCCCCCCTTTTTTTCTTTTGAAGAGCTTAAAAAAATAATTTCCATTCGAGCTGGAAAGGCAGAAAATGTAGTTAACGCCAACCACATTTTTGGTACCCTATAAAAGCTAAATAAAAATAATAGTTAAACAAAGCACGAGGTCCAGCAGAGGTGTGGAGACCTTTCCAGGCCCATGAGCAAACCCAGGACATGGCAAAGGTTGGCTTTTCCAGTCTGGCCTGTAGCACACACTAGGGTTACCGGGGACAAGCAACCGCTGCTGCTCGGGGGCCTCGGGGGGCTCTCCTCTCCGCCGTGAGTGAAAGCAGACAGCCTCGCCATGCGTCTGCTTTGGTGCGACTGCCCTGCAGTGGAAAAAGGACATTTTTGCCGTGACTTTATCATCCGATGCAGATGTTTGGCTCAAGCCTCCCGATCTTGTCAGCAAAATTGACCGTAAAAAAGTAGAACAAGAACCTTGGTTTATTTGTTTTCTTATGAGGTGTAAATTTGCATATGGGCGCGTGATTTTCGCTGCGGTCCCTGATGGAGCTCTGGTCCCCATTCCTTCTCTCTGCTAGGAACGGCCAGATTTATTACTTCCATCTCCTGGGGGAGGATACGGCCCCCTCCCACAACCGTCCGTCCTCCGAGGGCCGCAGTCATAAAGTGTACCTTTCTTTATGGCCATTGAGAAATGTTGACTCCCACCACGGCACTGCAGATGGCTAACCCTGTCCTGACCTCTAGATTTTTTAAAGTCCATAAACAATAAAAACAATGGGGAATTCTCAAAGTTCATCAAGTCTAGACCTTCCTACGAGGGCCAAATGGCCGGACTTGGTGCACTCTGGCCGCTTTTCCCTACTGAAGCTGGTTAAAAAGTAGCTAGGAAGCTCTGAAAAAGCAAACGCAGTTGTGATAACAAGTTAAGCATCAGCAAGGAAGTTTTTCTTGTGTGTGAGTCTCAGGGCACCGTCTGGTCTTCACGAGTGGTCTGACACACCGGCGGTCTGTTCTCCTTCCAGAGCTGAACGGAAAGTCGTCCTCAGATGCATCTGGGTTGTTGACTGGCCGTGATGTTTCAGGGAAGCCGTTCCTTCTTCCAAAACAACTTGAATTTTTATGGTGTCTAAGTTAAAACAGGAGCATTTATTTTCTTATGGGTAAAGTTCTTGGAATGCCCGATTACAAGGATTTAGGACATTTCTTGACCAAATAGCACTTGACCAAACATGGCTTTCACAATGGACTTCTCTTAAAAGAGAAAAGAAAAACTAAGAAAACGCAGGCGTTTGGTGCGTAGAACTATTTTCCTGAGGCTCAGTTTCCCAAAAGGCTCATTTCCCATGAAAGATTTCCAGAGTCAACAGGTGGTACCAGCCATCAGCGGCATAATGAAAATGACACTTGTGTGTGTTACTGTTGAGTTGAATTGAATTCAATGAGCACACCCCCATGTAGTTCGTTTGCTCAAATTATTGACAGATTCTCTAGGATTTACTGGGATTAGTGAATATGCAAATATAATTTTTAAACACTCCAGGCATCATGGAACATATTGTACCTTATTGTAAAATAAAAATAGCTTTGGACAGCCCGCAGAAAGTGTTCTAGCAGCATAATCAATTCTTTACCGTGGTTTTCCTGCCAGTCGGGGAGCCCTGCGTCACGCGGTGTGGGTGCCAAGTGTCTGGTTTGCGCTCTGGTAAGACATGTTGTTCTTGCTGAGAATTTTCAGGTTTGCTGTTTCCCCAAGTGCAAGGAGGCCAGGTCACCTTGCTATCCAGTGGGGCACAGCTTCTGTTCCAGATATCTCACCGAAGGACGGGGTACGAGAGTTCAAAGCACCGGTGGGCGGTGTGTGTGAACCCACAGCCTCCGTGGTGAAGCCAGCCAGACGCCTCCCTGCCACCTGGCAAATGCTGGGGGACTGGGCCACTTGGGGAATTTTCATCTGGGACAAACGTGCTCGAGCTTCCAGATGCAGGTTCTCTGCCACAAGCAGCAAATTGGCAGGAGTGTGAAGAGTTGAGGCAATTCCTTAAGTAAATTTTGGCGAAACATTCTATTGGTGCAATATGGGATTTCCACCCTTCCTGAATTACCTTTTTCTGCAGTCTAGAGGTTTTAAGAGTGACTTTACTCTCCTGTGTTCTTTTGTTCACACGGAGCCAGGGTCGGTGTGGGATACCCTCTTTCTTCTGCCGGAGGGGACTGTCCTGAAGAAGAGCAGGAGCACCGTGAGCCACGTCTGTCCTTCTGGGCTTGTCACCGCTGCCCCACAGTCACCTGTTCTGTGCGGGCAAGACGGGGAGGACACGTTCTTCACACTGTCGTGGTCCCACACTCACACAGAAAGTGTGATCGGGGAGGTGGTGATACGATGCTTGTGTGCTGCCCGGGTGGGCTCAAGCAGTTCTGACATACCTGCTACTCCCGAGGCTGCCTCTCTGGCCTGTGTTTCTGCCACCTTGAGAGTGAGCATAGGATGTCTCAGAGGGTGTTTGCGGAAAAGACCCCCTTCGCCGCTCTCCCCACACCCACACTTAAACATCTTTATAGGTCAAGCCAAACAAAAACCCGGGGCAAGACGTTCCAAGTGTTGCATCCAACATTTGAACCATTTTAAGTGCTTTAAGTAGCTTCATTTCAACCTCTTACACTAGTCTGCGAGGCCCTACAAGAGTTCTTCCCCAGGCCCTCACCCCGACACCTTTCCTACCACGTGCCCAGCGCCCTCTCTTCTCCAGACCTTCCCTCCTATGCTCTTCCCATCGCCTTGGCCGACTCCCTCGTCCTACAGGGCTCTGTCCAAAAGTCGCCTCCTCAGTGACCCCTTCCTGGCCTCCGGTCCACCTTGTTAAGTCCCCTCACGCACACCTGCTTTCTCTTCTTCAGCACTCATTCCCACCTGACAAACTGCACATCTGTGCGCTGACTTAGGCGCCTGACTGGGTCGGGGGGAGGGTCTCTTTTGCCACTGCTGCCTCCATGGCCTCTAGAAGAGTGGCCCGTAGGAGATGCTTGATGAAACCTGGCGAGTGCTGAGTACGCTAAAGGGTATAAAGCCAAAGGGTGCGGTGCCCGGGAGGGAACGGAGGGCAGGGATTCGGTTCTGTGCCTCATCACCTGGCTCGGGAACCTCAGCCACGTCCCTGAACTTTTGGGTCTGCACCATTATTGAGATCTGGGCTAATGTCTTAGAAAGTTAACATTCTGATGGTTTTCCAAGGTATACATTTTTAGAGTTAATCTTCTTTCTGACTTTTCTGACTAGACTAAAATTCTCTTAAGGGCAGGATTATAAAATACGCATTTTTTCATCCTCTGATAGTCACAGGATGAGTCTTGCCCTTGGTGCTCAATTACTGCTGGAAAGAATTCTTCTCCCCCCTCCACACCCCCAGGGGATCTCCCCTACTCTCAGAGACTAGGAGGGTTGTTTCAAATGATCCATTTTATACCATTTGCTCTGCTGGGTCAAGGGTTTTCCCTGACAAAGACCAGATGGTAAATATTTCCATCTTTGCAGGCCACCCTTCATCATCACAGCTATACAACTCTATCATTTTAACATGAAAACAGCAATGAGCAATTTGTAAGCAAGTGGGCGTGGCTGTGTTATAATAAAGTTTTATTTACAAAAACAGGTGGTGGGCCGAACTTGCCCGTGGGCTGTGGTTTTCCGGTCCCTGTGCTAGGCTGTTATTGACATAAAGTAACCATTCCTAAAAACAAATTGTTTAGTTCTATTGCCCTTCAGAATTAGACATAACCTATGTCTGGCATTAAACTAGTTTTAGTTTCAATTTTATTGTTAGCCAGTTGTTACTTCAATAAAGACTTGCTAAGTGTCACCCAAGCTTGAGTCCTTGTTTGTTTCATTTTTAGATTGTATATAAAAAGCTTAACCCACGTAAGACAGGTCCTGAGTCACACTGCCTTTTCTGTTTTCTTCCTTCTCAAAACTAATACCCCACCTGTGTGACCGTCTCACGTATGGAGACCGAACCTGAGACAAGGCTGTTTGCATTCTTTGTGGTTCGGCTGGTTTCTCACCCACTGGACTGGAAGAAAGACAGAAAGGACTGTACCAGATTAGACGTGTTTTGTGGGGGGGTCAATACGTAATATAAACCAGAGTGTACCTCTTTCATTCTCCCAAGCATACAGTTGTACACAAGCGAGGACAAAGGGTGCACTTTGCTCCCTCAGTTGAGACGCTGAAACACCGAGGGGACAGGAAGCAGCGAGGAGTCCACGTTTCGGGCTCAGCACAGAAACCCGACCTGAACAGGGCCTTAGGACCTGAATCTACAGCTATCGCCTTTCCTCATCTGGCGGTTACCAAACCAACTTCCTCATAGGTGTGCCTTCCATCCTCCCCCAAACACTGCCGTGTCTGACCAGAGTGCGCCGGAGGTCGTCTCTAAGGCAACGGCTGACTCCCCTGGCAGGAGCTCCGCCCAGCACATCCTGGTCTCCGACCGCCTCCTGTGGGCAGAACTAAGCCCCAGCCAGAAAGATCTTTATCTTTGATTCCATCCCAGTCTCTACACACTCTGAGGTTTGGTATGAAGTGGGGGAAAGCAGGACATTGTCCTTTGACCCCCTGGAAAACTCTGTCTCTTCCCAGGCCCTGGGGCAAAGCACTGAAGCTAATGAGACAACACGGGTTCGTCCTGTTGTAACTTTTAAGTTATTTATTCTGCAGAACTAATGGGCAGCAGTGGGTACTCGGAACTAAGAACAGCCTCTTTTCTTCTTAATAAGACGCCACCACAGCAGCCAGAGTTGTGCCCGGGGAGCAGACCGAAGAGCCAGCGGAGAGGGTCGGACACATCCTGGGGCAGACGACCGCATGGATGTTGTGGGTCTAAGATGCTCCCTTTGGGGCCGGTGACTCATCCGTGATGTGCAGAGAAAGGCATGGCCCCCCGTGACCGCAGAAGGCTTCTACTGGCCCCGTCATCACAGGGTCTGGAAATAGGAGGTCGGAAGGAAGGCCCAGTGGGAAGAGGCAAGGGACTGGAGACCTGGCTCGAAGCCCAAGTTTCCCTTGTTCTTACTTTGTTCCTGCTGCCCTTGCTCCACGTCTGCCTCTGTGGTTGTCAGCCCTGCCTCCAGCCTCACTGTCTCAGGACAGTTTCTGTTTGACTCATTTCCCTCAGCATGATACACTCAAGATTGGTCCATCCATGTGGTCGTCAATGGCAGTAACCCATCCTTTCTCATGGCTGAGTAGGGTTCCATTGTGTGTACGTACTCCAGAGTCTTTATCCAATTGTGCATTGAAGGGCACTGTGGTATTTCTGTGAATAATGCTGCAATGAACATAGGGGTGCGTATGGCTTGCAAATAAATGTTTCCGAATTAGTTGGGTAGAACAAAGAAGGCAAACAAACAAAAACTCAGAGACAAAGGCAGCAGTATAGTGGTTACCAGAGGAGAAGGGGGAGAGGAGGATTGTCAAGGGCAGAGGGAGGTCGAGTATATGGTCAAAGAAGGAGACTTGACTTTGGGTGGGGGGCACGCAACGCGACCCACAGACGATGTGTCCTGGAAATGTACACGTGGAACCTACGTAATTGTATGAACTAATGTCACCCCAATACACGTAACGGAAACCAAATAAACAAACAAAAAACAAATTGTCTCAGGACTTAAACACAATATTGAGGTCCAAGCCTCACCCAGACCAAATACATCAGAATCACTTGACCATTTAGAAGTCTCTCTGGGAGATTCTGTAGTCAGGGTTGGCGCCCACACAGCTCTGCTTTATTATCATTGCGAGGCTAAAAAATATTCCGGAAAAGAAATAAGGAAAGCTGCCAGCTGACTGGGAACCTTTACCTGGGAACCTTCTCAGAAGGCTGCGTCTGATACCAGGCTGGGAATCACCTAATTCCATCATATTTTTAAAGATGATGACAGGTGTCTACAGCCAGGAATCAAACAGGACTTGGTTCTGATGCGTGTGTTCAGTTTGGGCCCTTCCAGCCTTCTTTATGGTGTGGTCCTGTAAGGCACCTCCACTAGGCCTGAGGTGACCCGCAGGGGTTATGGATTCAGGGGTGGCTGTAAAGTACTGTGATCCAGTGTGGGGACTGGAGGGTGAGACCAAGATCTGAACCTCTGCACTTCAAATCACTCGCCATTTGAACTCAGATTTAATCTGAAAGTTAGTTTTCTCACTTATAAAGTGGGGAAAACCATCCCTATCCCACAGGTACTGATCTGTTAATATGATAGTAAATTTAATAATGACTAATAATTAAACAAGGTGGTGGGAAGAAAACACCTAAATCAAACTCCTGACCCATGGTAAGCCTTCAGCAAACAGCAGTTGTTATTAATAGAACTAAAATAAACTTAGTGTCTGGGCCAGAGTGCCGTTTCCTTGTTGTACGGTTCAAGAATAAGAACCGAGCCCACTAATAAAGTCCTGATTTTTCTTGAAGCAGTGAGCTCACTAGAGTTTTCTTGTGTTGCCAAGTTCAATCAGACCCAGGAGTATTGGTTACTGTCGGTGAACAATGAAGACAAACATTTGGAGGACTCTTTCCACAGAACGCAGGCCAAAAATAAAAATTCCGGGGCTGCCTTTGATTCCCTTTGGATTCCCAGCAGCTCATGGGAGGGGCGAGGGTAGTTCCACAGCCCTCGCTATCTGCCGGGGGGTCAAGAGAGGAGCTCTGCTGACCCCGAGGGAGTGTCTTCGGAATCTTGGTCAGAATCAGGGTTAAGCATTTAGGCGAAGTATGAATCTCTCCGATGCTCTATTTCCATTAGAAAAAATAAAGGGGAAACATATCACAAAACAAGCAGAACTCCAACATGATCTTCAGGAGCTGAGTCGTGTCTTATGCTGCCCTGCACTGTGACCACGGGGCTTGCTCGCTGGCCGGTGCGGTGCGTCTGCGTTTGTGTGGCAGGGACACGTGCTCACCTCATTGTCTGTCAGACTGGGAGTCCCAGTCCCACTCTGCAGATTTAACATCTGGGATTTGCTGTTCACTAATAGCACGTCTGAGAACCAAACTTGAACTTCTGACGGGAGACTTTTCAAGTTGGAAATGATCCTGAGCCTCAATTTGAAGAAAAAAGGCAAAGTTACAGAACAAAACCAGAAAATGAAGGATGAATGGGTGGGTGGATGGATTGATTGATTTAAGAAAACACTGGAGGGCAAAGAAAACGCTGTTCCTCTGTATAATCACATGGTCTTCGTGGTCACTTGGAAAGCTAGCCTTCTGGTGGGAGGTTGGCGTCAGCATGGTCACGGTCCATGATTTCCCATGTTCCTCATAAACACACATGTGCTTTACCACGTATAGCTGTGGGAAGACACTTTCCACTACCTGCCACCCCCTCACTGCCTTCAGAGGAAGAAACCCAACACCCATGACACACTAGAAAGAACCTTGCTGACGCAGGCTTCCCTCTCAACTAAAATTTTATCTCTAGGGCTCAGCGAACTGACAAACGTCACTGCTTCTAAACTGGGCCCCTGGTGACACAGCCCAAACGGGTTCTACAGTTCAGGTGGGAGTTTTCACTGTCCGCCAGGGCACATCCCTTCACAAGGAACAGCAAACAGCATGCCCTCCCCACCCCTGTCTTTGCACACTTGCACACACCAGCAATCAGTGATGCCAGTCTCTGAGTCAGCGTGAGGCGGGTTCAGCCCTTGAACAGCAAAAGAACAGAAGGGCAGTCTGAGCAAAGGTTTTTTTAGGTTCTACAACCAAGGTAGGAGCTAGATTCCCCTGCCCGATTGCTGGGAAAATGAACGTCCTGTAAAGCTCAAGAAACAAACAGTGCTTAACTAAGCGGCATTAACCTTGCAGCTGATCGCTGCAGCGCCTGGCACTTCAATTAAGTTCTATTTGTTCGCGTAATCTAAACTATTTGACTACTCAAGCGATCCACAATAAAAGAAATAGAGGGAGACTCAGAAATAGTGGGAGCCCAGCACCCACACCACTGTCCTTGGAAGGAGCAGCGGGACTTCGAGCAATCACAGCATTTTCGGCCAGCTCAAGGTCTCCATACGAGAACCAGTGCAAACACAGTACATGTGCAAGGGACCGAGTGGCCAGCTCACCTGCCCCACAATTCAAATGCAGGGGAGAAAGGAGAACCTGGGTATTGGGACAGAGATCGGCACAGCACTCCTGGACGTGAGTTCAGGCCAAACAAGGAAGGATTCTGCCCCAGTGGCTAAGCGCAATGGGCAGGAAGAGTGTCCTGACACCGGCCACCTTGCCGTGGAACCCTACTTCCTACTGCCCCCTTAACCCTCGTGGGGCTGACGCGTCCCGGGCCCTTCCTCGTCTGAACTGCACAGGAGCCCTGGGGGGTACGTGTCTTCGCCCCCCAGTACACTAGGGCAAAAGCCAGCTCACAGAAGGCAATTTGTGCAGGGCCTACAGTTGGTACACAGACATTCTAGAATGGAATCCACGTCTGTCGGGGACTAGACACACGCCTCTTGCCCCCACTATACTGCCCTTCTTACCAGAAAGAAATAATAAAATGATTCAGTGTTCTGAGGCAGGGGTTACATTTTAGGCCCAACTTTCCCGTGGGTCTCCACACTGCGCGATGCCAGTTGACTCACTGAGGTAAGATGCACGTACCGTTAGGAAATCTGAAAAACAAAATGTCATAGTGATAATGCCGACACTCTGGCTGGTGTGCACGCTCCCCTGCGTGAGAGTTGCTCACTGCGGGCTGCTAAACCCCAGTGGCGTCTCTTTAGAACCAGGGCCACCTGTGAAGTCCACACGGACTTCCAGAGGGCATGCGTCGAGGCAAGCTGTCTGTGGTTAGTAGAGGCTCTCCAGGGAAAGTCATTTGAAGGAGAAAGAGCACGTCCTAGGTCCATACTCGCTCTGAGTTAGGGTGACCACCTTGGCAAACCAAGGCCAATGGAACAGGCCACGAGAGACTGAAGACGTTCTCCAGCCTGTGGTGGAGAATAAATGCATGAAGGGGGGTCCCCCCAGGGGGATTCTCAAGAGGGAATAAAGAGAACCCAGTCCCTCCATCTCCAGTCTGGGTGTGGTCTAATGAACAGCAAGGACATCCAGGCTTGTATGACTTTGCCTTCAGGAGGCCAAATTTGCCTCGTAATTCTCCAGCTTCCGTTCTTTAGGTCGGACCGTCAAAGAGGAGAACAATAAGAAGAAATATCCTTCTTGATCAGCTCTGTGGTCTGCTGGTGACTCAGCAGTCTGGACGTGTGTACTCGATAAGGTAGGTGATGTGTGACGATAGGGCCAAAGTGACCGTGGGCAGCTCCCCCTCTGAGTCCCTTTGTTGTCTGGTAAATTAGTGGGTGCGCAGATGACCATTTCTGCGACTTCTCCAGGCAGGGCGGCCTGATTGGCACCCGCCCTCAGCAGGGCGATGAGGAACAGACGGGGTGTGGAGCGAGAGTTCATGTGCTCAACCCCCCATTCCGCCGTTACACCACCCGGTGTGCAGCCCTTCCGAGTGTATCACGACTCGGCTGAGATTGCTCACTCTACACACTCCGGCCAATTTGGATTGCTCAGTTTTTCCACACTAACTAGAATATTTGGCAAAAAGGTACAACTTTGTAATGGAAAAGATCCCAAAGTAAAAAAAAAAAAAAAAACCTCATTGTTTACCCTGTTCTGCTAGTAATCAGTACTTAAGATGAGTCCCAAGAATTCTCCAAGACTCCCCTTCCATGTAGAAATAAGGGTACTAAAGCAGAATCAGGGTTTTAATGATTTTTTGTTGTTATCAGAGGTAGAAATTACATGGACCCACAGGGAAGTGATTCAGAACATTACAAACAAGGGATTCACAGCATAAAACCATCACTAAATTCAAAACGAAGCAAAAGACCAGGAAACATACACTCTGCCTCCAGTGAACCACGCCAGAGGCCAGGTTCTGATCTCGGGAAAGGTGGGAAAAAGGCCCTCTCTGTGCCTGAGACCAAAATATCATGCCAGATGTGTCAGAACAAGGGAGGCCTGCGGGGGGGTGACAGTTTGACGGCACCTGCTGACGAAGCACCAAGCCTGCCCCTGCAGCTAGAATGGGACATGTCGCCTGTCCACTGGTAACACCAGAAAGCAGAAAGGTGCCCTACTGGCTGGGTTTTCAAAGCTGAAATGTGTGCTCTGTCACTAACCGAGAACCAATTGCTGAAGTGTGAAGACCGGGGAGACCGTAGAACCCTTCACTCCTGCCGCCGACCCCCTTGATGTCTGGGATCATTCAGGGTGATGGCAGCATTGGCTGTACTGGTTTATTCTCAGTATTCTAAATGTAGCTCTGGTCGGACATGCAGGGAGATTGTTGAGAAAGTAAATTCTGAGAGTTCCCATGACAAACAGATTCTTTTCCTTTCCCCCTTTTCTTGGGTCCATGTGAGGAGAGGGCTGATACCGTGGTAATCACCTCACGGAACACGTCAATCAAACTATCACGGTGTGCACCTTCCACTTATCCCGTGGTGTATGTCAATTATTTCTCAGTAAAACTGGAAAAAATAGGAGTGGTTACATAAATAATACAAAATACAAAACTAGGGACATAACTCAGATAATCACAGAGATGCTTCAAAATAAAAAAAATAAACGTCACTTTTGGAGTTTGGACCCCATCTCAGTGTGCTGTGTGTGCAGTGGCGCATCTGCATCCAGGGTCCGTGGCTGCAGGTGCCTCACTGTCCGGCCTGAAGGGTCCCTACGCCGTCGAATCAGAGGTCACAGAGCTGAGACTGGACTGTGGCCAGAGGGTTGGTGTGGTTGGGCCCAGGAAGGAAGGTGGGCCCGTTCTGGTGGCCGTGGCCTGAGATGCCAGCGTTCCCTGCTCGAGGCTGCGTTGCCGCTAACCACCCCTGCTGTCAACGGCAAAGCACAGGCGTCCCTGTGCACGCTTCACGGTTGGGGGTCACCGTGGGGCGGCTTGCTTGGTGAGCGTGGGTCTGAAGTGAACCGGGACAAAATGCGTGTGCTTAACACACGGTATGCGATTGCACAAGCGACCGAGTCCCGCTCCAATAAAGCAAGAGGAAACCGTCTCACTGTCAGGTGGTCAGCGGTCACCAACACTCCAAGCCATGCTTTGGGTGGGGACCCAGAATCACCAGCAAACCCCAGGGGAGGTCTGAACGAAGGTGGCCAGCTGCTGCATGGAGCATTGGCCATTTCCTGCATCTGATTTTTTATGTGGACATTTGCTCATTTGAGAAAATTGGATTTGACATCTGCCCTAGCAAGTATCCAGTTGGTACTAACACATGAGGTCATGTGCCAGTACTGACACAGTTTTTATGTGTGTTAGAATTTGACGCCTGACTCTGAGAGAACTGAGGACACACTGGGGAAGAGGTGGCCAGCCCTCTCGGTTTGTGTGGGACTAGGGGACGTCAGGTTCTCCAAACTAAACCCGGGACAGTCGTGGGACAACCAGGACTGTTCAGTGATCGGCCTCTGAAGCACCAGCAGCTTTGGGGACCGGGATGGCAGCGTCTGTTCAATAGCTGTCACAGCCCCCAAACAGGCCTGAAGATACTCCTCTGTTTCCTGCCCAGTCTGGCGCAGTGCCACCAGGGAAGCTCCTCACACTTGAACCTTTGGAGCAATTATTCTTACTGACCTACTAAACCTTCATCGGCTTAAGTCTCCAAGCCCATCAGCCAAGTCCAGGGAAGAGAGCAATTCTGACAGCCCCAAACTAATACTCACAGCTCCTCTTACACCAGGAACAACTTTAATGAAGGTTTCTGCCACTCGACTAACTTAGATGTGTGTGAACAGGTAAACGTGGGGATTGACAGAGCATAGCCTAGTGCAGGAGAACTTCGATGAGGTACTGGTGGAAACCCTGAGTTCCTGGCTCTGTGGACACCGGGAAAGTCACTGTCTGGTCTTCAGTGCCTCAAATAGAAACAGTAAAAAACTGGACAGGAGGACCTCCAGCAGTTCCTTCCCACTCTAACTAAGCCTCTGGGACTCTTCTTGTTCTTTTTATGAATGTAACCGTTAGTAGAAGTCTCCCTCTTTCCCGGAGCCAGGCCATGGAGAGGGAGGCAGAGTGGGAGGAAGATGCTGGGTGGGAGAAGTGAGAGCACAGGGGAAGGAGGAGCCATGAAAACGGGCAGGGATGGCGGGAAGGGAGGGAAGTTTCCTTCACAACATGGGATCGGTGGGGTTCATTCTGGGCATGCTCATTTCTGACTGGTGACTCACATATCCGACTTGAGAGTAAAAATGGTAGAGAACAAATATGAGTTTGGATTTCTTAGTTTAAATATTAATAATATTAACAAAATGTTGGTGTTAATAAATGTGGCCTTTACCCGTCTGATGTTATTAAGAGAAGGGTGACTTTCTGTCTCATGAGGTCATATGAAGGCAAATGGGACATATGTCCTTTCATACTTAATGGAATACTCTTAAGGAGTCTATAACCAGGTCCATTTTTTTTCTTGTGATTTTTGCTGTGTAAACCCTGTGAGGCTGGGGTTAGAGCTGCAAGTTTAACGGTTCCAAAGGTCAGATCACTTGACTTTTCTTCTAATCTTCGCTAGTATTTGTTAGGTGGCTTTTTCCTGGAATGTCTACAACCCTTCTTTGTCTTCATCTGTGGAGGCCTTGATCCCTCTTCTAGAAGTCCACCTTCAAGTTCAAGGTCAAGTTCATTGACCTTCCTCTTACTTCTAGAATGTTTTGATGACCTACCACTTATACTGAATTACGGTCAGCTAATCAGCCACATTTCTGCTGAATTGTAACTCACTCCAGTGAATGGACTATGTGGTCTTTTTAACCAGTGAAGAAAAGGCACCCAATTTAGTTACTCACTGAATTCTACCCTCATGATATCAATAGCAAAGGGTTCTTCTATGAGTGCTAGAAGGCACCCCCGGCACTATGGGTGACTGACTACATGCTCCATCGGATAGTGCATGTGCACCCTAAATCAAATTCCAAATATCGGTGCTGAAATCCCCAGTGATATTTTGACTGGGAACCTGCTGGCATGGAGGAGGAGGTGGGGGACATGGAGGGAGTGAGGGGCCACAGTGAGGGGGCGTCCTCATGCCAGTGGAAAGGAGTCATTCCAGCCTCACAGGATTAGCAACTGTAGCCAAAGCTATTGGTGACCCACTCAGATTCCCTTGGATCCCCTTCACTGCTTCTGGGTGCCCATTTCTACACTTCCATGTGTATTACTTCTGATCACCTGAAGCTCCTACTAGCAGACCCTGAAGACTGCCCAAGACCGCACTGCTTTGCAGATGCAGAAAGCCAGAGCACTTGGGAGACAGCATGTCCATCACCCCTGCTACTCTTAGCTGAGGCTGACTGGGCCAAGAGCATGAAAGCCCAGCTCTCTGACCTAAGGTGCTGTTTTTATTCCAGAATCAGGCAGGGGATGGCCTTTGCCTGAAATCACACCCTTGCTTGACTCCCTCCTTCCCCTGATGAGCTTCCCTTATTTTCCTTCAAATTCCTCCCAGGAACACTTCTTTAATTAGTTACGTGTGAATTTTTGTCTCAACATTTGCTTCTAGAACCCCTTCTCCAAGAGAAGATTTCAACTTGGTGACTTCCTAAGATAAGGTTCTCTTTGGATAGGCCAAAGGCAAGCAAGTCCCCACCTGGGACCTACAGAGTCTTACAAGGATTGAAATGGGCATCCTTCATTCTCCATGGCTTATGGGCATGCCAAGAAGACACTGTGCATGCCTCTGGGACAGAGATGGTGGGAGCAAACTGGAGGCAAATGACCAAATCCTGCCTGGCCTGTGGAGAGCTCTTTAAGCTGGTGAGGGTCATAGGAGGCTTTCATGATATTTTAAAAACTGACGTACCCCCCAATAGTTCTACATCTAACTCAACTTAAGTAGATCTAGTCAAAGATAAAAGTGTATTTTTATTCCCTCTCATCACACTTCAAAGTTTTTTGTCTTGATTCAAGCCAAGATGAGAATTGGATGCACTACAGTATTTTTTGTGTGTGTGTTTTTGGAAATTATTCTTGGGAAATGGCTCTCTTGAAAAAGTTAGTTCTTGTAATCTTTTCTGCCCAGGTTCCAGACATCTTTTGAGAACTTTGGGTAAAAGTCTAGACTTTAGATTTACATTCTGTTTAAATTTGAAACATGTAACGATTTTGCTTTTAATTAATTGGGGAGAAACAAGAAAGAAAGAAAGAAAGAAAGAAAGAAAGAAAGAAAGAAAGAAAGGGAGAAAGGTGAGTTGGTAAATAGTCATTCATGTTTGTTTTTTAGGCTATAAGATTAATAACATTGAACACCTTCTGTTAAAAAATGATTGACTGTTATCTGAAGTAATCTTCCATGGTGGGTTCCAGACCCTACTCCTTAGAGACAGGCTGTGAAGTAAATTTTACTCTTGGGGTGAATTAGAGATTGAATGACACACATGATTTTTCATTAAGCTTGATTATTTGTCTTATTTCCATTGTCAGTAGCCTCAGAAATTTCCAGAAAGGATCATTCAGTTATTAAAAACATGTAAAATAAAGTCTGTCTTCAGTGACAGGAATCGCATAGATGTCTATATAGATGCTTGTTCTAGAACTTTCCCACTCACCTCACACTTTAACCACACATGTGCAATGCCTCATCTTCTTTTGTGACTTCTGTCAGATCAACGACCAGATAACTTCTGTCAGATTTCCAACTGTTGAACATCTCAAGTGAAAAAGAAGGCAAACAGGTAAACATCACCAACAGGAAGAAGACTGGCTTAACACTTAAGTTATTCCACAGATTCACACCAGTCCTTTGGCCTCCTTTTCTCTCTCATCACTTTTAAGGCGATTCTGAATGAATGTGAGCTCCAATGTGCATGGTCCTGCAAGAAACAGAACTTGCCAGAGCATTAGGCCATGGTTAGAATTCATGCCGTGCATGACTCGATACTCAGAGGAATCTACACATGCATATGTATGCTCACACAATAGACTAATTGGAGAAAAATGCAGCCTAATGAAAACTGCATGGCCCCAGAGCTGGAAGAGCAGCTCCGAGCCTCAGCCCCCCCTTTCCAGCCCTGTAACTCTCAGCATACCCCTCGCCCTCTCTGGTTCTCTTTCTCACCCTCAAAATGCAACTGATCATGGCTTTGGGGCCTGAGTGTCAAATCAATACATAATCGAAAGAGCTTTATAAACAGCGAGAGAGCACTCAATTATCAGTTTACTAATTAAAGGGGAGACCGCAAATATTAATTAAACCTAAGGAGATAAGAATTAAAGTTCAACCATAACAACAAATTAGGCCCTCCATTTATAATCTTTTATCGATCTACTTGACCAGCATCTTTTCGAGGGGCTATGACATGTCAAGTGTCCCCGAAAGACACAAGGTGACCAAGACAGGTGCGGCGGAGCTCTGAAAATAGAAAGCATGGGACGCAATAAAGAGTTGGGGTGAGTGAAGCAGGGCTCAGTGGCATCCAAAGTGGAAGGGAATACCGAGACGCAGAGTTGAGTTGGGACCGTATGAAAGAAGGACCTTAAAAACAACATCCCGGGGGTGGGGTGCCATCTGGGCTAAGGCCTGAGCATTAAGTCCTTTGGCCTCCTCCTCATTCATTCAGAATCGCCTTATCACTATAATGAACCAGGCGGATGAATGGAGACCTGAGAATACTCCAGGCAGAGAGAACACCGTGGGCACGCCGTCCGAGGGAGCACAGGATCAGGTTTTGAATTCTGGGTTTTCCCTTTTTATTTTTCTCCCCCTCTGTGTTTATCGGTGTCACATGGGACTGTTAGGATGTCCTCCTTCGAGGTCTGTCTGGTGCTACGGCTTAGGAGTAAGACCGCCAGCTTTGAAAATTTGACCTTTGTGTGGCTCCTTCAGACTCTCAAGCCCTGAGCCTCTGGGGGGTCAGTCTCTGAGGGGTCACCATCTTCTCCCAGGAACAAAAGGGAAGGACACTGGTACACCATTCCCACTGGGGACACAGGGAAAAGGAATGACTTGTGTCGGGGCTTTGAGTCAAGGGAGAGGGGAGGAGAAATGGGACAGCCTCTCGCCTTGCTCCTCAGGCCCCAGAACTTGGGGGAGGAGACACACCCTCTGCTTCCCATAAATCATGTCACCCACGCTTCCCTCCAGTTTAATGCAGCTTCATCCACCCTGTGCAGGTGCCTGTGCCGGGGACAGGTGAGTGTCTCATCAGCTGGCTCCTTTGCTCCCCTCGGTGCTGACTTTGGACCAGGGTGGGGGATCTCATTGGAGAAAACACCTGAGGGAAGTCATCCTCTCTTCTAGAACCTACTGGGGTCTCCATGCAGTCTGGCTAAAGCAGGTTGTTGACCTACATGGGCTGGATGGGCCTCTGTGGAGAGGACGCAAAACTGCATTCAAGGGAGAAGCTTGCAGCCTCCGTTTCCAGAGCCAGAGAGACGTCCCCTTAGACACCTGCTCTCAGAATGGAATTCTAAGTGTTTCTTGTAAAAGTGCCAGGCTCTGTGCATGAATGCTGGAAACCAGATTCCCACGCACGTGCCGGATCCCGGTTCCAAAGGTCCAGCAGAACCCAGCTCTGCCCGCAGCTGTCCAACCTCTTCACACGTTTTGATCAAGGAAAACAGCCTACAGGAAAAATCAACGTGGCCTTAAGAGCATTGAGCTAGAAACACAGTCCCCACTGTGACCTTGTGCTCTTATGTTCTGACATGTGTGTTATCTGTTAATCAAAACTAAGGAGATAAGAATTAAAGTTCAACCATAACAACAAATTAGACCCTCCATTTATAATCTTTTATCGACCTCCTTGACCAGCACTTTTTTGAGGGGCTATGACATGTCAAGTGTCCCCGAGAGACACAAGGTGACCGAGACAGGTGTGGCGGAGCTCTGAAATAGAACGCACGGGACACGATAAAGAGCCGGGGCAATTTAGGCCGTGCTCAGTGACATTCGAAGTAAAGGGAATTCTGAGATACAGATTTTCCCTGGAGGCAGGGATTTCTGTTACTACTCATTGGGAGTGGGGTGAGCAGACAGGGACAGAGAACTTGGGGTGAAGGAGAATTTATTAGAGAAAAATAATCTGACTATTTATTTGTAGTTTATTTAGGCAAAGAGATCTTTAAAAGACTTTGAGAAGAGCGGCTGGAGTTTCTTCAAAGATTAACTGGCATTCCTTAAAGAGGCTTCAGTGTTCTTTTATACAGGTGTCTGAAAAACTCCAAACCACGCGTCCATTAGAATTCTCTGCCGGGCTGTAGATTTCCTTAAGACATACTGCTGACATCAGGGACTCCTTTCTCTCTCTCACTCTCTCTCTCTCCCCCTCCCTCTCACTTTCTCTCCTACCCTCCCTCCTTCCCCGGCCCTCCCTCCCTCCGCCCAGTCTCTTCCAACCTCCTCTCTCTCTCCAGTTCCTTCAGGTAAATCCTACTCAAACTTGTACCAACTCGTTTTTGACTGACAGGGAACAGTGAGAGAGTTTTCTTCCTTCCGAGGGAACCCAAACACCTATCTTTCCCAGGGCAACCTGCAGGGACGGCTCCTTCCTTTGCCTGGACAGAAGCACACCTCCAGCCAGGAGCCAGCCTCCTCGCCAGGCAGGTAAGAGCAGAGCCGGAGCCGGCGGGGCATGTGGGAGATATTTCTGAAATGCTTCCTTCTCAAGGTAAAAGGCGAAAATGTGATTCTTTTCAAACTCACTGAAATCTTTCAGGACGTCCCAGCTTATCTGGGGGAATTTACAAGTGCTGTTTGCATGTGGAAAACGGGTTTTTTACTTAATGATGGGGCAGGAAAAAAAAGAAGTGCTTTATTCTTGCCTGTGAAACACTATCCAGATGTTGTCTCATTTTGTGTGTGTAGGGTGGGGGGCCGGTAAGTGATCTAGATCAAGGGGAAGAGCCGCTCCGACTCCCCTGAGTGTGGCTCTCTCGTGCTGTCTGTCGGGGAGAGAGTGTTACTGGTTGTCAGCGACGGTCTGGTTCTCTGGGTCTTTCCCCATGCCGCTTTGTCCTCGGTCAGCACAGAAATCAGTTCAGGTTGCTGCAGGGTGAAACCTCACTGGAGTCTTTAAAAATCTGCTACCTAGCCTTATGAGAGAAAGTTATGTAAGTTTTCCGCACTAGGTATAAGGAATGTAAACAGTTTTGACTCTGAGGATGCTAGGAGCTTGTTCACGACCCCTGCATAACGCGCTTGATAATCTGTGTGTAATTTCACGTGGGTTCAGACTAGTCTCAGCTAATGAATGTCACAGCGGCTGAAGTTTCCACATTGCTCCTGTGAAACGAGTTTTGTTTTTTTTTTTATCTCCTCTCTGCACTTCCGCATCTAGCTGCCTGTAGGAAATAAGAATTCGTTGTTCAATGGTTGTTTCTTGACCTCACAATTACTTTAAGTCACAGGTTCAGAAGCTTAGAACAAATGCAATATTTAACTTAGGAAAATAAGAGACCAAAGTTTGTCACACTCGATCCAAACGCTAAGATTTATTTCTTCTTATCGGAAAATACCTTAATGTTTATTTTTTATTGACCTAAAGGAAGGACTTTGAAAAAAAAAAAAACATTACAAGTGATTCTTAAAGCTCTTTTTTGGAAAACGGAAAATCACGTTCACACAATCAGCTCTTACCCCGGATCTTACCCCAACTTGTCTACTCTGGTAAATGTTTAAACAAATATGTAATGATCAACAACAGCCTTGGGTGAAAACATCTCTCAATTTAAAACTGTCTGAAGTATCAAAAGAAAAGAGCCCAATGCCACTATAATGCCTTTTTCAAATGCCGTCCTTCCATGAAACTAGGAATCTGAAGACTCCGGTTTGAACACCAGAGCACTCACCTCACACACAGCTCCCCGGGCTGCTCTTCCCTAGGCTTGGTTTTCATCAGGTTTCTTCCTTCCCTAGTTGTGACTATAAAGAGCGACCTCACAGGGAGCGGTGACCCAGAGGTCCCGTGGCAAGTCCTCACAAAAGGTCGGGAAGTGGAAGAGTTTAAACAAACGGCCGGGAGTCCTGTCTTGGAAATGCTCAGGAAGCAAGGGAGCTGCCATCTCTTCTCTGAGTTCAGCACACACACACAAGTCGTTTGGGGATTTTATAGAAATAGACCTTGTTGAATTTTGGGATTCTGGTTGCTGAAGGAAAACACATTTTTAAAAAGTCCTCCCTCCCTCTTACCAATCCTTCCTTCCTCAACAGTTGTGGTCATTTTATAGAAAGGGCTGTTTCCCCAATTTCCCCCCTTCACACGTATAACCGGTGCAGGCAGCCCTGCGTGGGGCGGGAGCAGAGGGAGAGCGAGCCCCCGGCCTCCCTGCACCAGCAGTCCCGGGCAGCCAACAACAGCAGGTCTGCTGGCTGCTGCATGCAGAGCTCAGCACACGCCTGCAAAGAGGAGCCTGGAAAGGCCGCTCTCTCTTGTCCTGGGGGGTGTGTGTGTGTAATTACACACCTGAATGACAATGACGTGCTTGGGGCAAGCAAAACCACCAATATGTGGCTTTAGGCAGTGAACAGAGGCAAGCGTTTGGGGACTTAATCAGTAAATGTCAAGTACTTGAAATATTCTTTCCTGCCTCACCCCCTCTCAACGAGTGGCCGACTTCCTTGCACACATACCGTCAGAGGCCAGAGGTGTTTGCAGATTGCCTGGTGGACCCATCAGGACCTCAGAGCCAACAGAACCGCCCACAGAAGAAGCCGTAGCCCCGAACCGCGGCTGAGGACCGGCCCCTGGGAATGACTTGAAGGTGTATAACCCTCCCTAATCATTTCCTTCAGGCTTTCATTTAGAAGTGATGCAGCTACTGTCTTTGCCCCATGACAGTTCAAGGACTTCCCACTGGAGTCAACTGGTATCTTCAAATGTGTTGTTTTAACTCTTCTTTGAAGTAAAAATAACCCTACTCCAGAAACAGTCAGGGAGCTATGGCAAGATTGGTGTTAGCTTCTGTACTTGCAAAGGGGAGTGTGGTGCTTCATAAGGGGCGAGAGAAGGGGGTAGGTCAGGCAGAGGTCATTAGCCATCCTTCTCCCTCACCCGCCTTTCGCCTTCATCTCAGACAGCTTCCGGTGCCATGGCAGGGGGAGGGGGGTGGGCTGGGCTGGGTGGCAGAACTGGGTACCTGGATGGCAGGGGAGCCACATGAACCAAGGTGGGTTCACTTGCCCTGTGCCCCTCAAGGATGCTGTGCCATTGAAGGGGACAGATCTGACCCAACACACCTGGCTCTTTGCTGCCACTCAGGTAGCTTTCCCAGGGCCAGTTTACAGATGGGGGAGGACTTGAGGACAGACGTGACAGCCCTGGCGGCGGCACACCCTCCCACGGGACTGGCACAAAGGAAGCCTGCTCCCCACCTGGAAGGGAGAAGAGAGGGCACGGGGGAGAGAAAACCACATGTAATGTTAGAAGTAAAACTCTGGAAAAGAAGCTTTAATTGATAAGTGTTACTTGGTTGAGATGGAACGAAAAAAATGAGCAAACAGACATTCCCGATAAAAGACAAGGCAAGAAAGTAGTTGTCTGAGAAGTGGTAGCCGCTCTGCAAAACGGCCTCTGGGTTCATGTCCACGCGGGATGATGCGGCTGAGTCCACACAGGCGTTCTTCCCATATCCCCAGGGCGTTTCGGCCATAACAACCGGTGCTGCTGACTTCACGAGGTCAGGACCCCTGAGGCACCTGCAGGCCCGCGTTCGCTTCGCTGAGGACCGTGGTTTCACAGGTGAAGCGGCTGACATACCCATGGTTGCCACAACCCGACGGTCCGCGGCGTCCGCAGGCCGCCCGGCTCCAGGGCACAGCCTGTGCTTCTAGACCTGAAAGTCCATGCCCCTAAATTCCAGGTACTTTGGTCACGAGCTGAGTAAACCAGGGCAGTCTGATGGTCATGCTACGGCATCAGGAGACGAACAAGCTGATGGTCTTGGGGGCAGAAACACGTCGTGGGAAGCAATGGCACGGTAGAGCACGTCCACGCTACCTCAGGACGGGGCGCCTGGAGGAAACGCTGGAATGAATCAACAACAGAATGAGTTCTGTGTGGTCCTTCCCCACGTCCCTGCAGCTCAAGTTCAAAGCAGTCCAGACGTGTAGGATCTGCACCAGACAAGCCACTGTTCTGCCGTCAGGGGATGGGCACCAGCCACATAGCTGAGGTGGCCTCTTACACCCCCACCCAGGGTTCTGAGTTCAGGGACGTGACATCCTGGGCCTGACCACGTCCCGGGGATGACAGATCCCATTAGTCCTCACAGTTAAGAGGGGTCATCCGAGGACAAAACGGTGGGTCAGAGGAGGAACACAGCAGGTGGGGATCCGATTCTCAGGGGCCATTGAGACTCCAGGGAGCTGGGTTTGGGTTTCAGTCCACATCCTGTTTCAGTAGACGTTGCCCTGGACTCGGGCTGAAGTTCTTGTGTGTTACTGGCACCAGAGGCTAATCAAGGTTTCATAGAGCTTGAAGATTATGCAGTTTGGGGCCTCTCTTCAAAGAAAAGTGAGTGAAAAATTATGACTGTAAAATAAAGTACAAAGCTTTGTACGTAAAAGCTTTGGGGGAGGCTGTTGTGCGCGGGGGCCCGTGCAGTGTGAGTTCGTTACCTTCACGGTGAGTCCACTCTGTGCTGCACACCGTGAAGGCCCACACTTGTTTCTCGAAGGAACGACTGAAGTAATTTATATACAGTCTAGCTGCTTTCTGCTCTCTGAGTGACTCTGAGACATGATAAGTGGATAATCATGCTTATCCATATTGAATGACCAGTGAGTGATACATCTGGAAAATTGATCTGGGAATATCAAGAACGTTTCCCGTTTCATTGGCACGTTGCAGTGAAAGGTAGATTTTTCCTGCTCGAGGCTGAACTTTTCGGTCCTAACAATGCAACGCCCCAGGGTAAGATACTATGAAATCTGTTCTTCCTGCTGCTGGGAGGAGGGTTACTAAAATGAATGGTACACTTTTAGCATTTGAAAAGTCCCAAGTTAAAGCCTGCAGAACACTGTTAGTTTGAATCTAGAACTAAAAAGGATATTAAATGCATGAGGAACATGCTTCTCCTGTAACTCAGGGATTTGCCCCAGGGAAATAGCCTTTTCTTCCTCGGCCCCCACTAAGGCTCTTTCCGGGTCCGAGAGCAGTGAAGAGTGTCCTTTCTCGGTAAGAATGCTTGCTAACTTCATGCCTACCGGGCCTCATATTGACTCAGTCGTGTTTACATCTTCAAATATTTGCAGATTGCTATCTTGCTCCATTGAGGTCCTGTTTGCCAAAGAACACAAGGTCGGCTCCCTGAACCTGGCTTTCTGACTTCCTGAGTTACCCTGGGTGTCTGCTTCTACCCCTTGAGAGTCCAGGGGAAGTTTGCCTTCTGCTTTGAAACGTCGTGCAGTTTGGTGTCCTCTGTGCTCTTCCTAACAGCCACACCCCCACGTACCCACTAGGAGTCCCTGGAAATGCAAGCGCACTACAGCACCCGACTCCTTTGTTTAGAACTGTCTAAATACCGAGGCACGAGGGCCCACCATGCCTTCTTTGTGTTTCCAAAAATCCAGGGGGGAAATGTGTGTGTAAACAGATCATGAGCTTCATCACACACAGACGCATACGCACACGTGACAACGGGCGTGTGGGTGTGCCTTTAGCCAGAACATTCATGCTGAAACCGACCTTGCAGGTATAGAGAGAATATCTCATTGTCAACAACATGGCAACACAATGGTGCTTTATTTTTAATGTTTTGTCCTGTTGAAGAAATTTGAAATCTATAATTTTCACCTCAGGGTCATATTGAAGACTAAGGGTCCCCCCAAATTGCCTTCTAGACAGTGTTTTTAAAAAGTGCTGTCATAGTGACACTGATGTTACCTTAGCTCTTGAACAAAGGACCTCAGCGTTAGGTCACATGACTCGATTCTTGGCCACAGGCACGCTATGATAATCTGATTAAGAAACTCCCAGGGTTTCAGCTTCTGGCCCCACCCCCCACAGGGCCCCTGTGGGCAAACGCATGACTGGCTTCCCTAGGCAGGACAAAGCTTCCTGGAGAAGGAGAGGGGAGGGGACAGTTCCAGTGCCTTCGTGACTCCCAGGAAATGAGGGGCAATCCCTTGGAGGAGGGCCCTATGCTTCCTGTCCCGGGGCCTGGGGGCGGGAGCAGTTCCCCCAGCCAGAGGACAGGAGGGGGTTCTGAAACACAACCGAGCCAGACAGTAAAGCCTCCTCTCCTCTGCGAGTTCCTGTTGGCATGCCAAGAGTCCTGAAGAGGGTTTTGTGCCATTCTTGCTCTGCAAGAAGCAGGGAGATCTGTATTCAGATAGGTTCGGGAAATCCATCTTCGTCATCACCTGCAGTTCCCTCTGGGAACTGCACGGTCATCGTTACCTTATTAAAAGTTCTGCAGCAAAGACATCCTTTAACTTCGAATTCTCGGTTGTACAACCATTTTGGACCACAGAACAGTGTTCCCTCTCCACCTACCTCCTTACAACTGCCACTCACTCCTCTGGCCAGCATTTCATGCAACCCCATGGGGGACGCTTTTGTAGATGATGACTGGTGTGGGTGACAAGATGTCATGTGCTCCGAGGAAGGACATGTTATGACGTCCATGTTCCACTCGGCTGGAAGCTGGCCTTTGTGCCCTGGCCATCCCTGCAGGGGACTGGCCAGCCTCTGGAATTGTGAAGTGGCTGCAAACACTTAGCTCCCAAAATTTATTTATGTTTTGTGTGTTTTTCCTTTAAATCTACCTTATTCCAAGAAAAGGTTAGGTGAGTTTACAAAGACCTACCCAGATACCATCACGCAAATAGAATTTGCATTAAAAGTCACGCAAATGTAGTGCGAATTAAAAGAAAGATAAGGTTAGACCTCAAAGAGGCAATTTGATAAAAATCATTGGCTTATACGATTTTGATCTATTTTCAAGAATCACAAATGAGGTGCACACAGACCCACAGCAGCAGAATCTTATTTCAGGTTTCAGAATTGAATGGAGGTTTTAAGTATGCTTCCTGTCTGAACCTGGAGTTTTAGGCACTCCCCGAATCTCCTTTTCTCTGCGCTGTGTATTATGAAAGACAGTGCCCATTCTGCCTCTCAGGTCCGGTTTGTTTTCTTTCCGTCACTATGTGTATAATTTCATTGTCTGTAAGTGAGATTATAAACTTCTCCATCGGCTTAGCCTCCGTTCTAGCACCAGCGCCAGGGAAACAGCAGTGTCCTGCCAGGCCCGGGCCAGGAGCCCTCCGTAGAATACTCTCGCCATCCTGGCTCATCATCCCACCTGCTCTACCAGGTGGCCTATTTCTCTCTGTGTGCTACTGGGTTGCAAGCTCAAGGATAATAGAGAGTCTACCTGATTCTACCTCTCTGTTCCCCAAGCTGGGCCCCAGCAATCCCGCAGGCAACGCTTGTTGAATCAATATGCATTAACCAGAAGGCACCATTTTTTATAGCTACATCTTCAACTGAATCATGACCTAATTCCATCCTATCCTGCAAGCACACAACACAGAACTTCCCATCTGAAGTGTTTTGAAATTACATATGTCTAAGAACTCCTAACGGGTGCATTTTCTCCCTTGGTGAACATTACGGAGTGATAAATTGGCTGCTAGAACTGCTTACATGAGGTGATGGAGGAGGGAGACATATTTTTACGAGTGAGAAGAAACAGGGCACCATGTAGCTACAACACAGTGGTTGTGTAAACCCCATAGAGGGAAACTAGGAAACACGCAGAGGATTCTGGAAAGAAGGGAATGGAAATAAAACAGAGAAGTAAATGCTGAGCCGGCAGGGTTCGGCGTGGGCGCGTGCCCTCACAGTTCGGTCCCAGGGAAGAACCTGGAGGGGGAGGAAAGAGAGGAGGCATGGCTGCAGCCCTGGGGTGCAGGAAGGGATGGGACCCACGGTGTGGGCCGTCCAGGGGGCGGGGAGGCCCACCGCTTCCGTCTCCCTCAGGCGCCCTGTTCAGGCACAGTCTGCATCAGCATGCCTGCGGCAGTAAATGTGTCTGCCTCTCGATGTGTCTTACATTTTAAGCTGAGAATTTTCTAAGATTTGCCCATTTTAAAGGTGAAATATTATAGGACTAAAGCTCACAGGGGCCACTTTCCTGTGATTACAATCACATGTGTCTCATTCCGCCCGGGAGCAGCCTAGCCCAGCTCTCGGGTGTCCCTGAGTCGAAGGCGGCACGGGGTATGCATATCCAAACAAAATTTATAATTATGGATATTAACTTGTCTGGTCCAATATCCTGCGAACGTTCTCTAAACTATGCTTTTGCACAGTGCTTTGTTTAGTTTTCAAGATCTGGAAAAAAAAAACCCAGTCTATGACTTACTAGCCCTACGGTCGGCAGAAATGTCTGTTTAGTGAGTTTTTTAATCAACTCTCATGAGGATTTGGATGGTTACCTTCTAACCCTCGGTAATTTCCAGAAGATAACAAGTAGAGAAGACCAGGCATGGATGGAAGCAGAGCAGGAGAAATAGTAAAAGACAGATACTCCAGCACGAGAATGGCCCTGGTGCCAGGGGAGCACGGGGAGGGTGACGTGAGGTCTTCACAGAGGGCTGGGGACAGCCAAGAAGGAAAGACCAGATCCATTCAGGACAGTCAGGAGAGGCACAGGGGCATCTGAGAGTACCTTGAAAAATGGGCAGGACTTCACAAGCTGTCCTGGCAGGGAGAAGCTGTCAGCGGTCAGGAGAACGCAGGCAGGAGGGTGCACCAGGGGACGAGCGCGGGACCTGGGGTGTGCAGAGGGGCTGAGTATGCTGCAGGGACAGAGTGGTGGAGGGAGGATGGTGGCTGTGAGAAGGCAGGCAGCCCACACCACTGAGTCTCACCGCAGGCCAGGTCTTTCTAGCTGCTTCTTAATCCACGTGATAGTCCCCTATCCCGCAGGCTTTCTGATCAGCCCTGGTTTAGAGATGAGGAAAACCAGGTGCAGAGGCAATGAACTTGATTGCAGTCTCAGGCTTCCAAAGGGCTGAAAAGCTGGGCTTCGAAGCGAGGTCATTCATTGGTCTCTAAAGGGCACACCCTTCTGTGTTGCACCTTGGGAGGTGAGATGCAAGGATAGGCTGCCTGGGAAGGAGTGTTTGGGGTTCACCGAAGGTTGTGGGCATTTTGGGTTCTGAGCTGCTTTTTTTTTTTTTTTAATGTAGTGTTCTTTTTTTTTATTTTTTTAAAGATTTTTATTTATTTATTTATTTTTTAGAGAGGGAAGGGAGGGAGAAAGAGAGAGAGAGAAAAACATCAATGTGCAGTTGCTGGGGGCCGTGGCCTGCAACCCAGGCATGTGCCCTGACTGGGAATTGAACCTGCGATGCTTTGGTTCACAGGCCGAGCTCAACCCACTGAGCTACACCAGCCAGGGCCTGAGCTGCTCTTTAGGCAGCAGCCTGACAGTGTGGGCCAAGGCACCTGTGGGGTTTGTACGTTCAGAGGCTGGGTCAAAGGGACGAAGACGTGCAGCAAAGCAGAGGCATTCTACCATGTGAGAAGCATCGAGGAGGTAGAACCTCTGGGCTGGCCCTGGGCTAGTGAGGAGAGAAGGAGTTAAAGACAGACAGACAGGTGGGGGATCCAGGATGCCAGCGTTTGCAGCCCAAGCTCCGGAGAAGTGACTGGAGTTGGGAGAACAATCTGAGCTCCGTTCTGGACGAGTCAGTTCTGGGTGGTCCTGCAGGGGAGGTGGCCCGGGAGTTGCTGAAACACAGATGAACCGTGCAGTGGTGGGATGACCCTCGAGTCTTATCCAGCAATGGTCATGAGGGTCGGATAGAGGATGCCAAGAGGGAGTATGAGGAGAAATGAAAGGATGAGTGAAGACCACGGGGGGACGTAGTTGTGGGGACGAGGGAGGGGGAAGAGACAACCCTACCAAGCGGGAAGGCCATGAATCCTCGAAGAAGCAGACAGAGGCCAAAGAGTCTTCTAACGCAGTGGCAGCCGACAGTGGGAGTTCTCTGAACAAAAAGTGGTTACCAAGGGGACCACCCTCGACTCATGAGTCAGAGGAGGGAAGAATGTGTGGGGAAGCTGCAGGAGAGAAGCTGCGGAGAGTCTGAAGGTGGCAACAGGAGAAGATGGGGCAGGAGGGCCTGGGAGCCCCCTCCCAACTCACTCTTCCAGTGAAGTCAGAAGGATCAAGAGATTAGTGTCTGACCCATCCAGTCCCAGGGGTCTGGAGAAAGGCTCCTTCTAAGCCTGTTTGTCACCAATGTCCCTTTTCCTCTATTTCCTATTCTGAGTGTGGCTAATCTATTCCTTCCTCCCTTAAAGGCAATAAAGTTATTCAATAAATTAACATTTATCATGATTTTAAAAGTATGTGCTCAGCAGGAAGGGGCAGGTACATGTGTTTCTGAAGGAAGATTCCAGCAACTCAGACCTCTTGGGAATGGAGCACATACCTGGATTTTACAAGCTACGTGCTTCAGTGTTCTGAGTAGCTCTGGATTAACTACAAGTCCATTCTTGAATGTGTTTCCATAAAAAGGGGGGAGATAGTACAGTGTCCAAATTTACTAATTACAGCAGTGATTAAAGCAAGACTTTTCATTCTTTCATAAGCTCAGGAACCTTTTGAACACAAACACAGGATCCGACAAAGATAGTTGTAGGATGGGGGGCGAATGGGCGGGCGACCCAGCTCCCTCGGACCAATGCATTGCTGTGGCTTTGTGCTTACAGATTAAGTTGTTTTGCTGAGACTACCTTGTGGTTTCTCGGTGCTGTACAGTGACGGAGTCAAACTCCAGCAAACCCGAAGTGCTACAGTATAGTCTTTTTGAAAAATGTGGAGGTGGGTTATAAGAAGTGCAACCTTCATTTTCTTAGCAAAATCAAATAATTAATATTTTGGAAATTTCTGGAGAAGAGAACATAAATATCTGATAAGAATTCTTGAAGCCCAACAGAAAAAAAGAAAAGGAGGAAAGGGCAGTGAGAAAAAGCGCCTGGCTGGTAATTCTGGAATCGGACCTTCCCGGATGTGATTTCCAGGTGCGCCAACTCCTCGCAGAGTGCCTTGCACAGCCACAGCACCCTTGGGTGGGGTGCGTTGTCGTGCTGAGCCTCAGGGTCTTAGCACATGGCGAGATGTGTGGGGGGAAATTCAGCAGAGGTAGGTCCCCTCTTTCTCCACTGCAGGCTTCCGCCCTGGTCACCGTCTCCCGCAAACCGAGGCGAACACGGGCTTTTTCTTCAGGCAGCCGGTGGGGAGGACAAAAACGATTATGCTTAGAAGAGAAAGCTGTGGGTCAGGCTCGCTCACAGGCCGTGTGCTACTCCTGCAGGTCACCTAACTTCTTAGCTTCTCACCTGTCAACTTGGAGAGACTCCACCGCAGGGACACCGGGAGAGTTAAACGAAACAACTTCTGTGACAGGGTTGGGGAAGCTGCTTCGTCCTCTACGAACCAGCAGGGAACAAGAATTCTCAAAATGACCAAAAATGATTTGATTTTCCCTTTTTATAAAGTTTCATTAAAAGAAAAAACTTTATAAAGAAATACAGAATTCCACAGTCTAAGTCACCACCCTTACAAAAATGTTCAAGTAACTTTTTAATTTTTTTTTTTTACCTTATAAAAGGGGTTATGCCCCTGTAGCTAGCAACTCAAACTTCGATGAACAACAGTTTGGTCTGGGAGCGCTCATTTCCTGGGTTTGCCTCTAGAAATGTCTGCTGTCCCCCATGGAAACTGAACCAGCCATTAACCTGGTAATTATTTTTTGGGGGGGTCTTCCATTCCTTTCCGTTAAAAACATGTAGGAGCATTGCAATGGTAACTTTCTCCTTGGTTTCATAAGGCGAGGAGAGTGACAAAGAGAAAGACTGTGAACTTGGCATACAAGTGAACCATGCTCTGGAATTCGGGTGGGTCTAGGAAAAAGTACAGACTCCACTGGAAAACATATAAGGGTGTGGGAGAAATCCCCGTAAACTATAAACTGAGTACATAGTGCGCAGGCTGGTATGGAAAGAAACCGCAATGCTCTCTGAAATTGGAGAAGAGGGACAGAGGGTAAATTTGGCACCAGGTGTCCTGGGACTTGGGGATGTTGACAATTAGTAGCAGGCTTAGCTGGATCTAAGGAACCTCATTAGCATAAGCATCTCTCTGGGCTTCCTGGAGCTGTGGGTTAGAGGACCTGCTGCGGCCAAGGTTCTCCATCCCTCGACCTCAATTACCCACACTCCTTTCCCTCCTCCCTGCCAAGGGCCCCGTTCCGTTGTTCTGGGTTCGTCCCCACCTCGCTGCCTTTGCCTGTGTGGTCTCTTTCCTGGAAGCCTTCCTTTCTTTCCTTTCCCTTTCAGAGTCTCATTATCTGCCCTCAAGCCCCCTGGAGGCCTGTCAGGCTCAGCTTTCCCTTCCCCCTGGAGTCTGACCACTTCCCTGCTTCCTGAATTCCATTTCTCCAGGCCGAACCAAACCCATCGCACGTCTGTGCCACGAAGAACTTGTCTATCGTGTCCCCAAGTGAACATGTATTCAGTGCGGGTGCCTCCTCCTCCCTGATCAAATGACAAGCCCCTGGGCAGCCGAGGGCATGTGGTATGGGGCTGAGTGAGAGCCGGCTGCCTTTTGCCGAGTCCGGCTTTGCACGTTGAGTTGGGTGCCTCCAGCTCACTGTTTAGATTCCCCATCTAACACAAGATGGGCTTTATTGTCTCCCTTCTCCAAAAGGAAGACACTGAAAACCAGGGAGGTGAAATCGCTTGTCCCAAGTCACCGGCCTGGTTACCTTAGGTGGATCTTGATACCAGCCTTCCGACCTTTCAGTAACTTGCCCCCCACAGCTGTATCCAGAAGACCTGAGATTTGAACCCAGATCTCTGTGTCTGGCCCCAACCTTTACTTTCTGCTATATTGCATTGCTTCCCCATCACCAAAGTGCTCCAGACAAAGGTGAGTATGGGATAATACTAAATGAATATGCAGTGATTCATCCCATTTTGTCAAAACCAAGAGAATATGACAACAAGTGGAAAAATCTAACCAGAGCAGTGGAATTCTCTTGCCCCCTCTTTCTATCTGAAGTCTTAATATATTTAAAAATCACAGTATAGGCATAGGTGTTATCTCTCCATATTTTATTTTTACTTTTGGAGCAATTTTGGGTTTGCACCAAAGTGGATAGGAAGGTACAGGGATTTCCGTAGATCCCCCGCCCCGCCGCACAGGTGCAGCCTCCTCCATTCTCAACATCACACACCAGAGTGGGACCTTTTTTTTTTTACACTAAGAAGGAATCTGCATTGGCACATTATAACCACGCAGCACCCATAGTTTGCATGAGGGTTCCCTCCCGGTGCTGTGCAGTTTGCAGGTCTGGACAACTACACGGTGACACGTGTCCACCGATACCGTGTTATACGGGGTAGTTCCGTTGCCCGGCAGCTCCCCTGTGCTTTCCTGACTCATCCCCCCTTACATCCCTGGCCACCACGAATCTTTTTCTATCCCCCTAACTTTGTCTTTTCCAGAATGTTGTGTAGCTGGAATCGTATAGTAAGTAGCCGTTTCAGATTGGCTTCTTCTGCCTAGCGATTGGCGTCGGTGTTTCCTCCAGGTCTCTCCATGACTTGATGGCTCGCTCTTCCCGTGTGTTTACGGCAGGACCAAGACAGCCCTCAACCCCCACTTCTCTGTTTTATGGGAATAGGCTATAAAGGTTTATATACATGTTCATGTTCAAGTGTGTAACTATGTGTTTCACCTGGGTCACATATAATTCCACATATGCCACACGCATCATAAACTTTTTAAATGTGATGGGTATGTTTATGGCTCGAATTTTCCAACAGCCAAAGACATGTCCGTGCAGCAGGCCTGCCCCCAGCCACAGAGCCAGGCCCGTGGGCGCCAGAAAGCAGCGGCGGTCTTAGCTGAAGGAACCTTTTCTTTCCCAGTTCTCTTAGGGGCAAAACCACCCAGAGGGAGCATGAGACACCCTTGAGATTTCACAGCACGTGAAGGAGCTTGTCCTTCACCGCCCTTGGGGCTCCCCAGGCCCAGGTGGAATCGAACAAGGAAAAGATGAACCAAAACTCAGAGGGAAGCAATACAACTGAAGTGTCTCATAGTTGGGAAACAGACAGAAGAGGCGTGAGTGGAAAGAAACAGACACTCGGTTAAACATGTGCAAGTGTAGGGAAGGTGTAGGTGTGTTCTTCCCCGAACTATTGGCACTTCTTCCGTGAACTCTCTCATCTGAGGGGCGGTCCTACAGGGAAAATCCTTGAGGAATGGAGCTGAGTGGCATTTTAGTGATTTTCTAACCGAAAGCGGTGAGCCTATGAGCTACGCTACTGGCGCCATATGATCCACTGAGCCCTGTCTGCCAGGCAGGGTCAGTGTGATTCCGTGCAGGTGGCCCGCGTCCTGGGCAGAGGGCACAGGAAGAGACATTTGTAGAAAGGGACGAGCAGGTCCTTGAAAGCGAGGTGCACGAGATCCACCCAATGTCATGAGAGGTTTCTAGGTTGTTCCTATTTGTCTGTTTGGTTTTACTTCCTAGGGTCAGAGTCAGAGGGTTAGGGTTAAGGTCAAGGGTTACAGTTTCAGATTTAGGGGTTAGAGCAAGGGTTAAATTTGGGGGTCTCATTTAGTGTCAGTGTTAGGGTCAGGGTTAGTACTTGGGGTCTGGATTAGGGTTAGTGTTACTTTTAGAGTTAGGATTGAGTTAGGTTTAGGGTTAGGGATAGGTCTGCGCTAAGGTTTTAGGATCTATGTTTTTTTAAAATGAAATCTACTGGGGTAACATTGTTTAATAACATCATGTAAGTTTCAGGCATACAATTCTCTAGTACAACGTCTGTATGGCACACTGGGTGCTTGCCAACCAAGGCTAGCCCGCTTCCATCCCCGTGGATTTGACCCCTTTATACTCTTCATCATCCCCTTCATCGCCTCCCCTCCGGTAACCCCCACACTGTTGTCCGAGTCTACGAGTCTGTCTGTCTGTTTGTTTGTGGCTTTCTGTTTCATATCCCACATGAGTGAAATCATATGGTTCCTGTCCTTTTCTGTCTGACTTCTTCCATTGAGTGTGAGGCTGCTATGGAGCTGCCCTAACCAGTTGTTTATAACGATTACCCACCACAAGGGGCTGCTTACTAGCCTGGTGTTTTAGAGACAAACCACGAAGCCTGTGGCCCAGCACCCAGACGGGCCGTGACAGACTGTGTGAGGACCACGGCGGCTCTGAGAACTACTGCAGTGTGGGGTCCGTCAGACCATCCCCTCTGGAGAGAATGTGAGAGCAGGAAAGAGCTCCTGGGGTCCCCAGGCACCTCAGAAGAATGACAACACGCTGTGCTGCCTTCTGGGCCTGGGTGGTGGTTCTGCACAGCAGCGTTTGTTGACAAATAGCTGTTAAAAAAACCTGGAGTTGTATCATATATGAATACCTTTTGACTGGAGGGGGCTGCCTTTCACCCATAAAAACCCAAGTTCTATGCTGTAGGCCCTGGAGGCTGGGGGAGCCTGTCCTTGGAGGAGGGTGAGGGATGCTGGAATGCCCAGCTCTGCCTCCTGGGGTAGAGGGCGTGTTCTTGCCCACTCTCTCAGCTGTCAGTCACATAAGCACTGGCCTATAGCTATAGGTGTGTGCCACACACACGCCCTCCCAGCAGCCTGGGCTTCCTCCTTTAGAGCCGAGCCCCTTCCTCATTTCCCCAGATCTCTGGGCTCTTCAGCTGGGCTGGACCACAACACCTGGATTTAAGGGAAGACCCACAGAGTGCTGGCCACTGATCAACTAGGAAAGGGAGTGCAAAACACCCAAACCTCAAAGGGCTGGGACTTTCTAGAAGGTTCAGCCAAAGAGATTCATTTTAATCTCAGACAGACCCCTTCCCTGCTCTTCACTCTTCTTATTTTCAGTGAGTGTCTATTGTACTGATTTGAAGAAAACTCCTACTTGTGAAACTGCGTAAAAATCATCAAGCGGAACTCAGTGAGACTGCCAATAAAATACGCTTCTACCTTTGTGAGGAGAACAATGGTTAGCACTTGTACTCTGTAAGGACTGAAACCTCAGTTTATTTGCATAAGCAAAGCTTTGGGTATAAAACTAATAACAATGCCTCAAACAAACTTGTAAAAATAGCCATTATTTGCTCATTCAGATTAAATTTACAAATAAATAACCTGTTGAATTAGAGCAGAGTTTTGGGTCTTACAGACCTTGATCTCCATGACAAGCTGTAGGACAAGTTCACTCTCCGAAAAAGCACTGATCCTTCGTTTATTTCCTTCGAGATTTTGTACAGTGTTACTCACAAATCTCATTGCATATGAGAAATGATACGATCCTTAAATTAGTAAAGGACAGCAGATAACTGTTAATCTTCCCTGACTGTCTGGCAACCACATTTTATCTTAGGGTTTCAGAATCTACCCAAGGCCCCGTTAACTCTTACTCACAATTTCTGAGAGTGATAAAAGAGATCCCACTTGTATTGCTCTAAATTAATCTGATGTGAGGTGAGGCATATTTGCTTAAGTGTCTAATATCCCTATCTATGATCACCTTAATACTTGAAAAACTCTTCTTCCTTCCTTCCACCCTCCCTCCCTTCCTTCCTTTCTTTTCTTCTTCTTTCTTTATATTCTTTAACCAATCTCTCTCTCTTTTCTCCCAAAATTCACAAAGCAATTTCCCCAGCTTCTAAGTATAAGAACCTATTCATCTCTAATCATTCTAGTGGATCTGTTTCATTGTTCTATCAATGACCTGTCAATTACCCTATTCAATTACCCGTGACACTTGAGGTGGCTGCTACCAAAATTTACACTGTGCATTTTCACAGGACAATGTATTTTAAAACCAGATGGTTCATAAAACTAAGGACTTTGTGCACACCAACCTAACCGAGTTGCATTATCTCTCAGCTGAGTTTTGAACACCGACAGTTAAACATTTGATGTAAATGTTAGAGAATAAATTAATTTTCAGAATTTCATGCGCTAACGTTCACCACAGACCGTGCTGGAACAGAACTTTGAGGTCATTTTGTCCAACCTTCTCATTTTACAGATGAGGAAAACAGGACTAATTGATACCTAGTGATGCCAAATTACAGCTCTTCTAAAACTAGATAGCAGAGTTAGTAGGCTTCTTAATGTGCTCAGTGACTATATGGACTCCATGAGCTGATGAGTGTGCTGTGACCTTGAGCATTTATATTCTGTGATTCTCAAGTGTTGATGTTTCTACCGTGGTATTTGTGATCCCCAGTCCCGGTAACCTATTACCCCGGCGCCCTTGCCAATCCCCACCTCTTCCTTGCTCCAGCAGGGTTCCCAGGCTGCCCAGCCTTGGCAAAGTCAGGATAGGTGTACCCGAAGGCACCAGTAGGTGCCTGGGAGCCTGCGAAGGGCCCTCACAGCTGGCTAAGCTCCTTTCTTCATTTCCTATTGCCTCCCCTACATGCTTCTCCAGCGCTGACTCGGGTTTGTTTCACATCTGTCAGCCCCTTCCTCTTACACCAAAGGACCACCATCCCCCAGACTTAGCAGTTTCTGAATTTTCATCCTCTACTGCTCACGGTTTTCGCACCACTTTTCTCTCTTTCTTCCCCACAACAGGAACCACGCTTCCCGACAGCGAGCACTTGGACTGCACTGCTGAGTCCCTGGTGACTGGACCAGTCTGGGCGAGAGTAGGTGTTCAGCAAATACATGTGCAATAAACTCATCTCTTCTCCTTCCCTCCTGTCTTATGCAAACAGGTGTCGCTTTCCTTTCAAGGCTTAACCTCCCCGGGAGACTCAGTGCCTCCTTGTCCACCCTCAGACCTTTGACCTCTACGTCCTGTCCCCTTTCTTGAAATCTTGCCTCCCTAGCTGTCTGCTCTGATGAACTGACCTGCCTTTCAACCATCTGGCTGATCTCTCTCCAGCTTCTTTGCTAGAAAGTCTCTTCTCCTTCTCTCCAAATATCTGCTCTCAGCTGCTTTTTTCTCTTCCTTTTATTTTTTGAATGTAAATCTCATTGACTCATATTTGGTCAACTTCTACTTCTTGTGCAGCGACGTCCAAATCTCCATTGCCATCCCCAAATTTACTTCCTAGAAACGGGCACCTCGAAGCAGGCAGGCTCAGAGTCAATGTCTTCAATACCCTCTGCTTTTCATTCCAGTCTTCCTCTCCATCGAGGCCCCAGACCCCGGCTCCAGTTCCCCCATCACCACTTCACATCTAATAGAGGCACAGACTGCACCTGGTGGCACACCAAGGTGGAGATGTTCCCAAGTTCATGTGTTGCCTGGATGAACTCGGAAGCCTCCTAAGTTATCTTTCTATAGCTACTCTCCTTGTCTCAACCTGTCTGGCTAGCAGAGCCTGGCTGCTGCTTCCTGTTGAAAGATCAAATTTTCAGTTTTATTTCCAGGGCCGTTTAACATCAATTGCCAGCCCAGCTTTCAGTCCAGCCTCGCACTAACTTTCTCGAGGTACTGCAGAGACTCTCAACTGTGGATATACCTTAGGAGCAAATGGGCTGCTTTAAAAAGTACCGAAACTCAGGCTCCTACTCATATATACCCCTCCTTGCCCCCACTGGCGATTCTGATTCAATTGGCCACAGCATTTGGGCATTTTAAAGCCCCCCCGGTTTCTAACATGCAGCCGTGGTTGAGGATCACTGACATACGCTATGACCCCATCAAAGGAGAGTACTCAGGGAAGTACTCTACCACCACCCTGTACTTCTGTGTGGGCAGTTCCTCTTGCAGGCAATTGTCCTTCCCCTATTTCTTCTTCCCAAATTCTTGAAGACTTGTGTGATTCTCCCAGTTGGAAAGAACTGACCCTCCTCCTGGAATTCCTTAATATGTTTCCATATATCACATTCATACACGTGAGCTGAGAAGACCGTTATATACAGAAATATAGAGTAGAATGAGACATAGTCCCTGCCTTTCCACAGCATACACTCTTGTAGAATGAAAGCATGAAACAATGATTATCATTAAGTTTTATGCTAAAAAGTATAGAAGTGTTCATGACATAGTGTTTAGATATGAGGGACTCTATTCTGTTTAGTAAATAACAGTTTATGTATATGTCATCTCTTCTACTAGATGGTATATTTTCGAGGGCCAGGACCATGCACCACTCACCTTTGTGTATTTCAAAGGCCACGTCTTTCTTACAATAGTATTAAATGTTTGCTGAACAAGTGACTGAGTGAGTGAATGGATGGCGTGTTGGAGATTCGTAGTCATTGGGGAAGAGTGGCCTAGGTCAGCCTCTGGCCAGGTCAGAGGGTGTCTCACCAGAGGTCCAAGACCCATGCCATCATTTGCAGTTCCAAGTTCTGTGTGAGTTTTATAATCTCCCCCATCATTGTTCCACATTTTTTAAATGGTAATAAGAATAGCACATGAGAAACAAGACCCAGTGTCTCATGATTGAAAGGTGGTAACAGGTCTGTTCAAAATAAACTTAGCCCCTTTGGTTTTAACAAACAAGTGCTAGAGATCAAGTGGGGTGGTGTGACGTCTGACGGGAAGAACAACTGGGGGTGGGAGGATTAGGAGAAACATCTGCCCACCCAGCGGAGCCACAGGCTTCCCTCTGTCCCTCTGCACTGTGCCATGATCTTCCAGTTAAGCCCATGAGTGTCTTATAGATGTTGCCAAGACAGCTGCTGAAATGGCGACCAAATGAATGAAGACACATAGGACCAATGAGCCAGCATCCATGTGAAAATAATTGTGCTTCTCCACTGGGAACCTTTAATTTTCCCAGTAACTACAGGTATGATTAATCATTCCATAAGAAGGAAATCATCCTTAGGAAGAAAAGCCATATCTGAACATCCACATGTTCTTTGCGGACACGAGTGAGCCACAGTGGAAGGGTCAGTGACCAAGTGAGAGGAGAGGACTGGTCCAGCTTTCGGAAGTGTCTGCATCAGAGCAGATGAGAGGGAGTGCTCCTTAGCCCGGAGGGTTTCGGTACCATGGAGACTCATATCCCACAGAGGTGGAACAATGTACAAATATAAATCACCTCAAAGAAGCAATTTCAAAAGTGTCACCTGTAATGATGTGATAAAACCACTCACAGCTTTTAATTAATAGATGGATTCTTAATCCACTTTTGATTCATTTGTTGACTCATTCATATAGCAATGAGTATGAGTCATTAAACCTCTTGTGAGCACACGCTATGGAATGCGTGCCAGGGATTATGTTGTTGTGGGTACAGAGATGGACATGGCCCAAGCCCTGCCCTCAAAGAACTTGCCTTGTGGAAGGGAAACAGATGCACTCATTGAAAGTCATGAGGCAGTGCTAAGTGTAGTGATGTTATACTTCAGTGATAAGGGAGAGTTGGGGTCTTAAAAGAACCTGCTGTGGGATGAGTCAGCCATGGGAAGAACAACAGAGGCACCGAGGACTCCAGTACCAGGGTGGGCTTTCCAGGTGGCGGACATGTTGGGAGGAAAGGATAGTGGAGGGTGGGGAGCAGTACGCAGTGTGTGCAGACGTGGAAGCAGCCTACCATCACTGAAGCATGGACAACATAGCAGGGAACCTCCAGAGATGGGACCAGAGTGCTAGCCAGGGGCCAGAGCTTGGAAGACGGGGACATAGGACAAATGGTTTAGACAGCATCATGCAAAAAACAAAGAATGGTTTGAGGGAGGATGCAAGGAATGGACATAGACAAGTTCTCATAGTTGAAAGGTTATATTTGCATTTAGAGAGATCGGCTTTTAAAGGAAGTCAGATTGGAGAGGGGTTGAGAACAGACCAGGGATGCAGGGAGCGGTAGCCACAAAAGGGTGGAGGGGCAGGGAATGGGAGCAAGAATGGTCTAGTAGATAACCCCAAAGACCATGTGCCTGTGGTCAAAATGGGAAGGGAAAGAGGCCGATTTCAGCATCCAGCTCAGGCTACCAAGAACCATGCATAGAAATAAATAATACAGGAACAGGGGCAGGTTCAGGGTGAGGGCTGCAAACGGGGTGGCACAGTCCTGACTCACTGTCAGGAACCCTGACTTGCAGGCACGATGCCGCCTGTGTCTGCATCAGCGAAGAGTCACGTGTGTTGTAAGGCTCTGATAGTTCAATACACTTCATCATATGCAGGTGCATTCTTTTTGAGACCCAATGCTACTTTCCAGAATGGGAAGATTCCAAGCTCCCTTTGCTTTCACTCAGTCACTCATTCATTCATTCACAAACATGAAACCCCTGCTAGAACCTAGCCATTGGCATATACAAGAGAAAATATGCTAGCTCCCATTCCAATGAGAGACAATGGGGCATGATGGATAAAGAGCTGGCTTTTGAGTCAGATAGACCAAGATTTAAATATTGTCACCACTACTGACTACTTGTATAGCCTTAGGCCAACTTATCTGAGTTTCCATTTATTTATTTTCACCAGGGTTTGCCAGTCCCTCTGAAATGTAGTGTTGAGTATATGAACTGGTAACACAGTGTTGGTTAGGTGCCCATTCCCAATGAATGGTAATTGTGAATCCAACAACTACTATTGAAATTAGAGCTAGACAAGTAAACAAGAAATCCCCCTACATGGAGATGAGTACTCTGGGAAACAGAAGCCCAGGGAGGCATTCAGGGGAAACACCTAACCCACAGGAACAGGGAGAGAAGCACCCACCTGGAATGGGCAGTGTCTCAAAAGAGAGACAGCAGGGGGCAGGTGAAGAGAGGGGAAGGACCTTCCAGAAGGTGGCTGGGCACATGAAAAGGCATCGAGTCAGTCCCTGGAGCACCAGTCCATTTGAGTCATTGTGAATCATTCGGCAGGTAGTAGGCTGTGTGTGGAGTGGCAGGTGCCAAGGTTAAAAGGCAGGTGGGACGAGCTCCTGAAGGGTGTCATATGCCATGTTCCTGAGGTCGGAAGCTGAGGCTTTCTTTGGCCTGTAGATAGTGGGGCCACTGAGCTGGGCAGCTTAGGAATGGTTTGGGGAGAGCACTGAGGCTGTGTGGTAGGGAATGCCTCAGAGGGAGGGTGACTTGAGAGACGGACCTGCTGATGGGGCTGTTGTAGTCCCTGAAGAAAGGATTTTTAAGTATCTTTAAAAGTATCTTTAAGTGCCTGGCGGCCTACAGAGGAGGGGAGGTGGCCTGGGCAGTGGATAATGAATCAAGGCTGTAAGCCATCCCAGGGGAGACCCTAAGCCATTCCTTGACTGTTGGTTTGGCAGGGACGAGAGAGGCCTGGGGTGGAGACCCAAGGTCTAGGCTTTCTGAAGGTTTTCTGATGCTGTGCAGGAGGGTACGGGAGTGTGTTCAGTGAGGAGAAAACACTTCAGGGTGTGGGGACTTGGAAGAAATGCCATCAAAAGGACTGAAAAGAGAAGGTGTTGAAATGGTGATGAGGAGCAGCCAGAAGAGTGGGGAGACTTTGGAGAAGACCGTAGCCACAGTCTGAAATCCTATGAAGTGTCAAATAAGAGGAGAAGGAAGACGTGCCCACCAGCTGAGCTGTCAGTGACTCTAAGGGAAGGCAGTGGGTGAGGACTCACTTGTCTGGGCTGAAGAGTCACCACACAACTACTGGGGAAATGGAGGCGTGGTGACATTTCTTTCCTCCTCAAAATTCTTCTCTGCACTTGTTGATTCTGTTCCCCAAAGCTTGGCATGTGGCGCAAGGCATTCTCTTCTCAGCTGAACTCCTTGTCTCGTCCCATGACCCAAACAGGTGTTTTGGCTTTGTCATTTCATGAGCTTCATTACTAAAGATCAAGAGGAAACAGGAAACGACATGCAGAACAAACAAGAGGACACTACCACGGTCTCTCAACCAGGGTCTCCTTCCCTGGGGTCTTCACCCCCCGAAAATCGGAGCTCTTGCCTGGAAATAGGGATGAAGATAAATCCGAGATAGAACATTAAGAAGAGGCCAACTAGGTTTCATTCAGGGGCCAACCCACCTCAAGTGGCCAGTTCAGGGCCCCTTGGAATTTCCTCTTCCATCCTCTCCACTGTTTGTTAAACATGAACTTGTGATCTTGCTTAGATGTCAAAGCGGTTAGAGGCGGAGTCCTGCGGGGCTGCATTTTGTGTGTGTGGACTGTGGGCCTAGATTCGGAGGAAGAGGCTTTCTGACTCAATCCTACATCACTGTTCATTGACGCCAGTTACACGGTCTAGAAGATGTAGATATTTGAGGATGTATTCGCAGCCACTGTTGTGTAGCACAGACAGACATTGGGCTAAAGCATATGGTTCAAATTAGACCAAAGCCATCTTTGGAAAGTTATCCCAGGATGTACGAACATGACTTGCTGGGTGAGCTTGAGAATTAGGGGAATCATTTTATTCGTCAATAATCCATCAATAATGTGCATATGTGTGCGCACTCTCTCACAAATACTCATTGAGCACTGTGTGTGTGTATTTCGTTTTCTCCTCCTCCTTTGGTCAAGGAGCATTTGTGGCCCACTGACTCCCGACACCAGTGTCCCATCAGGGTGAGGGTGTATGGAGGCAGCTCATGTTAGTGACAAACTCCCGCCTTGCCCCTTTCCACCAAACATCAGCATCACAGGGTCTTTGACAATCAGGAGTGGCAAAGACCTCATTTTCCAGCTATGCTTCTTTTAAAGGAAGTTTCCAAATATAAGCCCAACACTGGGAAAGAACTGCCGACTGTAGGGCTGCATGTAATACTGGGAGGTGGCTTATACACAGTGCTTTAAAAAATAACAATGGAGTCCGCTAGTGACCTTGACCTTCCTCCCATCGTTAAAGCCACATGCCCCACAAGCTTCTCAGAGGCCTTTTCCCAACCGAGTTCTGGGAGGGAAAGCAGCCTTCCCGACCACCATGTCTTCTTTTCCTGGGAATGGGTCCCCTCCTCTCCCAGCATCTTGAGTGGAGCTGGTTATGGCTGTTCTGTGGGGGAGATGAGACCAGCCCCGGAGGCTGTCCGTGTTCTGTGCGGCAGTCCAGACAGGGAACCGTGGTGGCAGAAGGCTGACTGGACTCAGTGTGGCCCCTCCCACCTCGGCCTCACATCACCTGGGAGCCTGTTCGAAGTTCAGACTCTCAGAACTCAGCCCAAACCCTCTGAATCAGAATTTGCATTTTAATAGGATCCCCACGGATCCCATTACTAAGCTCGGACCTAAAGCGATGGATTCAAACTTCTACAGTCCCCCTACGCAAACACCCACCTGCACGCACACACACGCACACGCACATGTTGAGATATACGCGTACAACAGACACATTTTTTGAGCCGCACTTACATTATGTACATTTCTAAATATGCACAATATATAAACATTGAAGAGGCTGCAGTTGGAGCTACACTTGAACAGGTAGTTGTGTTGCTATTACTTTCTCGCTGTGGCCTCTGGGATTGCTGTGGTCCAACACGCCCGTCCTAGGGAAGCAAACGGAGAGGCGAAGGCCTCATGGAACACGAAACACACTTAGGAAGTAGCTTGTTGGGCTAAGTGGAGCATATGATACCCCAAGTGCTGATCAGTTTGAGAAATGTAAAGCCCACTTCCTCCTCGAGGTAGAATATTGGAGGATATTCGTCGTGCTGTGAATCCAAACAGGAAATCTAGATCTTTATTTCTCACTCATTCAAGTCGGCGACGTATAGGGACCCCTCCCCATCCCCCCACCGACACATGCCTAGTTTTGCACTGGCTTCCTCTCTGACCCAGACCATCACAGCCCATTATCTTCAAATGAGCTTCACCAGTTATTAAACTGGGGCGGCTCTGCATTCGCTGGAACGGCATCTCCGCGCACCCCGTTTTCCCCTCTAACATCAGGTCTCTACCGTTTCTCGGGCCCCTTTCGGCATCGGTGTGGAAAGAGGAAATGGACACCCAATCACAGAGCTTTGTTTCGAGAGAAAGAGAAGTTTCGAAACAGATCATCACAGCTACACCTGGAGTTTCCCTGTGAGGTGTGACGATGTGCCACGGGCAGCAAGGAGGAGCGAGAGGCCGTCTTCCTCGAAGCGGAGGAGGCGAGGCTAGAACGGGGCCTGCGGGGGTGAGCGGGAGCGTGTGGGGCTCAGGGCGCCGGGAAGGGGCGCAGGGTGCAGGGGCGTGTCTGAGCGCAGCGCTGGGCAGGAAACCTGCTTTCTCAGCGTTCCTTCTGGGCGACGCGCAAGCTCCTCTACCTCAGGCAATGAGACGGAGCCCCGTGCTGACACAGAACAGCCCTGCACACTCACTGACCCCTGGGCTCTTGGAGGTGTGCGCCTGAGACGTCCCTGAGGGTCACTTCCTCCGTACGGTTGGGCTGGCCAGGGCAGCTCGTGGAAAGCTGCGCGTGGGGCAGAGTAAGTACCTCTCGTTTACAGTAAAATCTGGAATGTTTGGGACTGGTCCGGGCTAGGGAAATTGAATTTTCAGATTAACTGCATAAAAATGGAAAATCTGATCGAAAAACCTTCCTAATTTTGTTTTTCTTTGAAGAGATAACTGCGGCGCACATTTTAGAGGCATTTATTTCATTTTAGTCCTGCCTAGAGAGAAAATCAGGGAGATGGGAGTGAATGTCCAGCTTTATCGGATGACTTTTTATTTAACTTAACGTGTTTAGCTTTGCCATGATTTTTAAAGACTACACAATATTTCAGATTGTAAATGTTGTGTGAACTTAAAACCCTTTCTATGTTTTTGGTGGTCGGGTTAGTCTGAATGTTTTAATGCCGTAACTAATGTAGAGAACAGGCCTACACATAATCCTGACACATGTTTCTTATCCATTCTTAGACAAACATTTACTGGGTCAAAGAGTATAAATCATTTTGAACTTTGGGTAGAACTTGTCAAATTGCCACCAGAAAGAGCTACGCCAAATGACTCTATCAGACACCACGCACGAAGCCGTTCACCTCTGCGTGCTTGTGGGCACGGAACGCTGGCATGGTTTTCAGAACCTCTGGTTGGTGACGAGTGCTGTTTCTTGGGCCTGTGGCTCCTTCTTGGTCTCATTTGCCAGCCCCCCAGGGGCTGCCCCCCACCCCGTGTCTGCTTGCATGCCTCAAATCCCATTTGCAAACCAACATGACAGGCAGTCCTCCTGGCCAGCCCTGTCCCAAACGTCAGCCACATCAGGCCCAGGGCTCGTCTCTGCTCAGGTGTCCCGGGCCACCCCTCACACCCCCTCAAACCTTACCCCCCTGGCTGGGCCCTTCCGCATTGACATTAAGTACTGGGTGAGGTCCAAACTGATAGATTGTCAAGACACCCAAGCAATGGGCTATCTGATAACATGTGAGTGATGTTTAGATTACAGAGGAAGATCCAGCGTCCTCTGAATCAGTAAACGACTGCCCACTGCAGGCACCTCATTTCCAGGCAGGGATGTCAGGAGTCATCTTTGAGACTTTGTCTGCCTGTCCACCCTCACCGCTGCCCCCACCTGCTGGAGGTGCCCTGTGACGCTGGCTGGGATGGGGAGCGCAGCGCGCCTCACTTCCCACAGTCCGCCCATGTGCCCCTTGTCCGGCCGCAGCACTTGGACGCCTGAAGCGCCAGTCAGCCAGGCTTTCAGCGTCTGTGCTTGCCGCTTTCTGACCCCTTCTCCTGCTGGGTCAAAGGCAATGACCTTGAAAAGCAAGTCTGACCCCGTCTCTTCTGTGATCAAAACCCGAGGTGCCTCTTTTCCTAGGATGAAGGGACACCATCCTCATGGAGCCCACGGAGTCCTGCAGGGCGTGCCTGTGCCCTGTGCTCCTGCCTGACCCCCACCACTCTCCCCTCCTCGGTATCCAGTACTCCTGTGAGCTCCACGCCTTTGCAAATACTAGGGGTCCCTCTCCCCAGAACACTCATCTTTCTCTCTCCTAGCCAGCCTCCTAACCAGCCACATTACTCTGTACATGTCCACCCTAATGCCACCTCCTGGGGAAGCCTCCTTGAACTGCAGACTAGGGCATGGTACACTCCCCACACTCCGTTCTCTCATCCATCCTTGACCTCCTCCCTAATTCTCTCCATAAGCATCTTTAAGTAACTCGTCTAATGGTTTACTTCACCACACCCTCCCCTGCCCTATTGTGAGCTACCTAAAAGCAAAGGCCACATCAGCCTTGTTCACCGCGGGGCTCCAGTGCCCTGCACAGTGCTGAGCACCTAGCAGGTGCTCAGCCAACTCTTGATGCACAAAGGTGTGGATAAGTGTTGTTAAAATGTCTTCAAGTTGTTTTTCAACACATACACTTTCTTGAATCGTGTATTTATAAACATTGCCATTTGGGGGAACAAGAAAGTTTCTATAACCACCTTGCGACCCCTCTGCTCTCATCTGTGGGGAAGGTAATTTCCTTTTGTAAGTTCTGTGTTGTGTGTTTGTTTATTGTTCATCAACACATAGTGATGATAGCTAACTCGTATAAGAATGAGTGTGAGCAGGCAGAGTTTTATGGCGCTTTATATATTTTAACCTCACATGACCCTATCATGCACAGCAATTATTATTATCACTATTCTGCAAGTGGGGAAACCCCTCTCTGAGGGGTTAAGTTGTTCAAAGCCTCACAGCTATGAATAGAAGCAGGACCTTGCGCTCTTAACCTTTACTCTACGCTGCCTCTGAAGAAGTGTTGAATCTTGGTGACGGACAGAGGAGGTCCCATTCCCCCTGACTTTTGCAGGCAGGTGGGGTAATGGAGAAGGGGAGAGGAGAAGCTTTGGGAAAGCAGGGAGTGATTTGGGAAAAGGCAAGTCCGAATGCAGGCTGAGTCCTGAAGCGAACAGGCAGGAGAGGAGTGGGAGCCAGGGCTTGCGAGAGCCTCTTGCCTCGCAAAGGTGTTCGGAGTCTACCCTGTCTGCCGAGGGGGCCACCAGATGATGGGCAGAGGGGAGCACTGTCCGCTGGCACTCTCCAGGTGGGTAAGCGTTCTGTCTCCTGGTCTCGGCTGTAATGAATCCTTGGTGACTGAAAGTTGCGTGTGACTGAGCAGTAAGGTGACAGTGAAATTCTGGCTTCCCAGTTCTGAGACACACACACGTAAGGCTATAAAGACAGGGAGTTCTGTGTGTGTCTGTCTGAGCTGTCATTTCCTCCTTTGTTTCCACATCAGGAGACACTGTACTATGATTTCCGAGCAAGCCATTGTGACATCTCCCCAGGGCAGCTCTGCAAGCCCCAGCATGACAGTCCCTGCTTGCTCCAGTGCACAAGGCGATGTCCTGGGGGACAGACAGGGAATTAACTGTGCTCCCCACTGGGTGCATGCCCGCTGCTCTCACAGAAGAAATGGTAGCTGGAAGGCTGATCGTTAAAAATGTCAGGAGGGTGTCTGTGGAGAAATCGGTCACAAAGCGTTCCCTGGGTTACCTGACTTCTGTGACATCATCAGGATGATGGTGCCTGGAGGCCACCTTCACAGCAGGGTGCAAATCCAGGTCTGAGGGGCCTGGAGAGGTCAGGGCTGGCATTCAGGAGGATCTGTGACCTGGGATGGCAAACAGTAGAGAGTTTCCTTCAACCATCTCTGAGTAACCTTTCTACGTGTGTCCCTACAAGTGTGACACAGTGCCATCACAGCAGCCCCCACTGTGACCTCATCATTGTAGAAATCGCAGGATTTCCACAAGGCAGCTGCTTCAGAGATCTTTAACATTTCTGCTCACCATGCGTTCAAACTGCTAGAGCTTAACCAATGAATGCTTGGGAAAAAAAGCACGATTTTGTTTTTTTAGAAACGTTTTAAAGAGTGCATTTTAAAATGATCGGTGTCTTTTGTAATCATAGTTGTTTTATTTTTATCTATTTAAACAGTTTCTGAAAAGGCAGGCAGACACCTTAGCAGTCTGCCACAAGGAACCATGGCACTAGAATGGTTAAGACGCCCCAAACTCAAATATTAAAACGAGACTAGCTTACTAGGCTTCCCGACACCTGGGGTGTGTGGAAAGGCTGCCCTCTCACCCCGCAATGGCTGCGTTGTCGGGGTTCCTGGCCCTGAGAAAATCTGGGTTGCTGTTCTAAGAATACTGTCTGCACGTCAAACTTGGTCACGCAGTTTTTTGACCTTCTGAGCTACTCTTGAGCATAAATTTGCTCTTCTCTAGGGATGCCAGATTTAGGAAATAAAAAAATATAGTCCTTCTTTATATCTGTAGATGGATTTAATTTCTAGTGTGAGTTTATATCAACTACTGCAAGGGACAGACTGGTATTAAATCATTAGCTGTTGTCCATCCGAAAGTTAGTCTTACGGGCATCCCGTAGTTTACCTAGCAACCCTAAAAACACCAAAATTGGGAAATAGTCCTCTCGCTAATTAACTGCAGATGGTTAGAACATGTTTTCTTACACTGTTTACTGATGAGCGTTACTGCTCCCAAAGCTCTCAGACTTTGATTGGACGTGAAGGAAAGCATTCTGAAGTCTGAAAATTTCTTATTATCACTCAACAATCACAAGCGTGTATGTTTTCAGCTTTGGGACAAGCAGACGACTCTGAAATACCGCCAGTCCGAAAAGCAAATTGACCGCAGTCCAAGAATTCTGGTATTCACTGTGCACGCCTGAGACCCCGTGATATCCAGTTTCTGTATCAGAGCCACGTGGTCAAAGTTGAGACTGACAGTCAAGCCGAGTTTCAAAACTTGTTGACACTCGTCCCGTCCTGAAAGAACTTGGTTCCAAATCAAGCGAAAGTCATAAGTTCCTTTTTCCTGGGCTGAGAGTCCAATTATGATAATAAAGAGCATAGGAAACACTAAGGAGAATTCCACCCTCATATCCAGGTGAATCACACCAAAGCCCATTAATCATCGGCCAGTAGAAACCAACAGTTCCAAATTCATTTTAAACAGAAGAAAAGTAGTCAGAACGAAGCCAGGAAACCCAGCCAGCCTGAAGTCGGTATGTATATCCACAATGCGATGCTTTCTGTATGTCTATGTCTTCCTTCTCATAAATAATATTGTGAATGCGAGACAGAGAAAATGTGAGTGGTGAGAGGTGGTGCCTTGGCTGTCTCCGTGAGGGAGAGGTTTGTTTCGGGGAAAATCAATATGGGACGCTGCAAATCATATAGTGATGCCTGGTGAAGAGTCAGAGGTCTGTCTCAAGCAACTTTTCAGGGCAACGATGACGGGGAGAGAAAACAGCACGCTTGCTTGCTTCCTGTTTCTGCCTTCCTTTTTGAACGCTCCAGCTAAGCCCGGCTTGAAGCTTCATGAAGCAGAATACGCTAAGTAAAATCCTTGTGTCTCTAGGAGGACGGTCTGCAACAACAGATGCCTCCCATTGTGACTTCTTCCAGGTTGCACCCGGTGAGCGAGCGAATGCTCTGTGCTTCCTCCTCCTTATCTAAACAGGACGCGGCGAGTGATCAGCTCCCAGAGGCCAGGGAACTAATCCAGACAAGATCTCAGGAGCTAGTGAAAGAACTCTCTTTGCTGAGGAGAAAGTTGGGGGAAGGGCACTCGGGAGGCTAACGCAATCCAGTTCGTCTTGTGTTTTTTCTCCCCCTCAGACATAAATTTTCCTGTTTTACCAGTCATCTCACAACAATGCATGTCCAAGCCACGCTGTGATTAGAGGGGGAACATGCTTATTACCAAGTTCTTCACATGTCGGAGCACGGAGAGGCCAAGGGTGGTAAACCAAAGGAAATTTCCATGTGCTCGTCAGCTGCTGCACAGTCTCGCTCTATAGGAAAGTTCGCTGTTATTAAGTAATAACGTTCAGCTGAAGTTGGTCACTCGTAACAGCAGACAGATGTATAATGTTTTATTTGGGTTAGCCAACTCACTCGCAAATAAAGGGCCTGAAATTAAACTGTCTTTACAAAAATATTCAGCAAATGATACCTCTGACTTATTCCTGTGCTCAGATTCTTTGCCATGGAAAATGGAAAATGAGTCTCCCGTTGAACCCAGGATCTGTTTAAACTTGTCTTTGCCGAGTGGAGAAAGGTTGATGTTCTATGGAATGAAAAAAATTAAAAAAGACTGCACTAAGGAGTAAAGGGTATAACTATGCAGACCACATTTAGCAATGGAAAGGGATTTTTTTTAGTACTTATGGAATTCAAAACAATAATAACAGAATGGAAACATAGGCAAAAAGGCTAAATATTTGACCACAGAGGCAAATTGGATCATTAGACGCTCCCAGGCGATGCAAAAATGTGGAGTTTGTTTTAAAAGGAGGACTTGCTGCTTTTCCAGTGGATAATGGGGCAAAATAAAGACCTCTCTGGTTCACCAGGCCGTCACAGGCCGCCTAGCCACAGCAGCTGCTGGGGAGTTGGGTTCTTTGTAAGACACAGGTTCTTGGGCAGCACTAAGAGATTTTATTCAGCAGCTCAAGGGCGGGGCCCGAGAACTGGCATTTCTGATGAACCCCCTGCTGATGCTGCACTTGGGGGGTGGGGTCCTCCTCACCTGTGCTGCCCTGTCTTCTGTATCCGGTGAGAGGGGTAGCTCATCGCGGGGAGTGTCGTGACAACCAAGAGCATTATCTGTCTATGAAACGGGTTAGCCTTGCCATGGGCTCAGTGACTTTGACCAAATCACTTCTTTGGTCCTCTCTTCCCCCAAATATAAGTTCAATTTAGACCAGATGGGTACTCTTCAAAGTCCTCCCAAAGGTCTGATGAATGCCAGGTCCTGTGACGCAGGTGTCTGTGCTGTAGGGCTTCTCAGAGCCTGCGATGTGCAAACATGGGGTGACTCTCCAATGGGTGCACATGGTGGGGTGTTTAGAGGTTTGTCAGGTACAGCTTCCCACAGTCATCTGACCACAAGTCTCTTTACCTGGGGGACACCTGTGAACGCCACACACCCGGGGGAGGCCGAGCAAGAGGACGGCCATGATCCTTCTGGCTTCAGCTCTCCCTGTCCCAGAACCCGGGCTCCCCGCTTAGGCCTCCTTTGTTTTCTAGGACGGTGGTGCCCACCATCACAGTAGAAACTTTGGAGCTGTCTTCAGCCGATTGCTTTCCTTTTCTCAGAAATCCTCATTTATTCCCCCAAGCCAGCATAGGCCTGATCTTCTGTCCTCTGGGACACTTCTCCTGGCTACCTGTAAACTCCGCCTACTGGCCACCATTGTTGTCTACTTAACCCCACGGGCTTCTGTTCCTCCTCCTCTGTTGCCAGGTAACAAGCCTGAACATTTAGACAGCCCAGTTTGTGTGCTTGTGAATTTCCCACGCAGTCTAGGTAACTCTTTACGAGGCGAATAGTGTGGCTCATACTCTGGAAGCATCGTCTCCAGACTGGCAGCATCAGCATTCCGTGGGGACCTAGTAGAAATGCATAGTCCCAGGCGCTACTCTAGACCTACTGATCCAGAAACTCCCAGTGGCTCCCAGCTATGCACACTTCAAGACCCCCAGGCAATCCGAGTGCTCCCTGAACTTCGGAGAATGAGTGGTATCGAGGTGAAAAGCCAGGACTCCAGACCCTGGGCTATGTCATGGTTTCCAAACCTGGAGTACAGGGACGACAGCAATATGTCCATGTGAGAACTCAGTCACTACACGGCACCTCTGTAAGGCCCGGCACAGGACAAGCAAGGCCTCTGTCACAGTGATTTCTCTCCAGCGGACACTAACACGCAAGGAGCAGGAACACATGCTGCGTTGCAGAGCACGCGTGCAGTGGCACCCTCCGTGAGTGAGTGAGGACAGTGCTTAGACAGGAGCACAGCTGTGGGGACAGACAGATCTGATTTGTCAGCGTGGTCTCTTGTGGGTCACCTTTGTGAACATGTGTGAATCCCCTAACCTCTCCAAGCTCGGTGTTTGCATCGGGGACATCGGGAAGAGACTTTCTTCACAAGGTAAAGTGAAGGGTTAAAGGGGACGCTGTCTGTCACTGCCTCGGAATGTGTCTGCTGCCTTCCAAGCATCCCCTTCTCAAATGAAAGCTGGCCATGACATGATGACCCCACGAGAATGACCGCCAGCGCTGCCCCCGCGTCCTTAACCGAGGGCTTCTTGCTCCCCAGAATGGTTGAGTCGTGCTGTCTGTACCTTGCCCTGAAAAGTTGTCTTCTCCAGATAAAGTTAGATATTGACTTAGAAGGACTAAATGAGAAACATCATTCAACTTGTCACTTCTTTTCTGTGTTCTCCTTCTTCCTGTTGGGACCTTGCTAATTCGGGTTTCCTTTCCTATTCCACATTTAGTCATAGACCAATATTCAGACTTTACATTAAGGGTATGTGAAGACTTTACATGTTTCCTTTAAATCCAGAAGCTTAGGTCAGGCCATCACCCTGAGACACAAAAATGCAGAAAAGGTGTGTCTGCGGACTGGCTTTTACGAGGCTTTGTCTCAGTGACAAACAATTCCAAGAATTCAATGGCTTGCACCAGCAACAAAAGTTTTTTCTCACCCATGTGCATGTCCACTTTGGTTCAGCTATAGCTCAGCTCCAAGTGGCCCCTCCTCCCACCCCCCAGAAGAAGGAACAGCCCAACCCAAGCTCACCTGAGACAGTGCCCTGATGCCTCTGTTCAGGTGTGGTGTGAGTCACTGGGGCTCACACGCCATTGGCCAAGCAGTCACATGACCGCATCGGACTCCAAAGGGTAAGGACACACTCTCCCGCAGGAGCAAGCCCAGGGAGGGATTCTGTGGACGGACCGCATAGAGCCTGGCAGCCAGTAACTGGCAGCAACGAGCAGTCAGCGGCGACCACACAATGATGACAGCTCTACCCACAGGTCCCAGTTCATGTCTTCAAAGCACGGGTCATCGGGACAGAAGGAACCGGGTCAGGAATGTGCCATCATCTCAGAGGGTGCTTCCTCTCCCACCGGGAGAACGAAGGCTGATTCCACGGCCTGCAGAAGCTGTCCCCTTGCAGCCACCCCCAGCCCTCCGCGGCCTGAGGGAAGAGTCACTCTTGCACAAGGAAAGAGTCACTTCCCCAGCAGGCAAGAAGCAAAGGGCCACCTTTGGAATCTGCTGAGACTCAGCTTCGGCCACCTCGTTCTGCTTCGGCGAGTGTCTTCGTTCCGGAGGCCACCTGGACAAACCGTCCGTGTCCTCAGCTGACGTGGACGAAGTTGAGAAGTGGCTGCAGGACAGTCAGAGCAGCCACTGAAGCGAGTCCTGGACTGGTCCAAGGAGCAGCGGGGAGGGGCAGCTGGCCAACAGCTGGGGTCCCTGGAGCCGGTGCGGCCGTAGTCACAGGGTCCACGGGGAGGAGGTGAGTTAGCCTCACCGAGTTTATTTCCAATTACTCTCAGGCCTTCTGAGTTCAGTGAACCTCACGCACCTCTTGTCAACCCTTTCTTTTTCAACTTAATATTTAAACCTCTGTATCCTTAAAGGGGAGTTTAATCCACGTGTTTTAGATTCATAACACTTTTAAAAAAATCACCCAAAAATTGTTTTGTCAGGAATATGTGGCGTCCAAGAAAGCTTTTCAAGCAACTTTTCTTACAAACAGGAAGCTGTTTAGATGGAGCTTTAAAGTCAGGTCCCCACTAATTCTAATTTTAGCCTAGAAATCCGAAGTTATGGTTTGGTCCTGATTTCATTCCTCCATACCCTCACCACCCAGTTTGAAGGTGCATAGGAAGACTTTGCTTGAGGCCTGAGAAGCTCCAGGTTTGGGAGCCTCCTGCCTCCCCAAGTTTCTATCACTAATACTCTGTTCGCCCACCATGGCACACAGAACGAAGTTTTTCCCAGAACAGGAAAATTGAAAACTTTCAAAATTTGACTCAACAGAGCTTTCAATTTTTAGAAAGTATCAGTGTTGTACTAACTAGGAAAAAAGAAATCTTTAATACATACAAAGTTAATACTTAGCATTGGTCCACTGGGTAGCTGGCATTCATCTATGCAGATTGGACATTCTGAAAACCAATAGGCAGATGTTTTCTACTCCTGTGTGTGGATTGCGTTATTTCAGAATGCTGAGGGGAACTGGGGGCTGGGGAGACGCTGTCAATACCATCTAACCACGTGCATGTCACAGCCTGGTGGTTCTCACCATGTGTTCCTGAAGCTGCAGCACCACCTGGGAACTTGTCACACACGCAAATTCTTGAGGTCCGCCCCAGACTTACTGAATCAGAAACCCGGAGCCTTCCAGGTGGTTCTGAGGCTGCTCAAGCATGAGCACCTTGTAGGAGACCGTTCTGCGTGGCATGTCTGCATCACACCTGAGTTGGGGTGAGGGCGTGCGTGGGCTCAGGAGCTCGCCAGGGGCTCTGCTGTCACCTGCCAGCTGTTGAGAATTTGGGTGAGTTACGGAACCTGTCTGCACCTCAGTTCCCCTCTCCTGGGAACAACGATGGTGCTTGCTTCACAAGGTTGGTGAGAAGGTTAAGTTCACATGTGGAAAGCACTTAGAACAGTAACTGGCACGTGGCCTGCAGTGTCATTTTGTATGATGATGGTGGTTAGTATTGATCTGGAGCTTTAGGATTACTTATTTGAGTCTTTATTCTGTCATTTCGTCAGTGCCATTGTTATTAGTATTCATCGTCATCTCTCCTACTTTGGACCATTCCCACTTTGGACCACTTCTGGCCCCGTTCGGATGATGCTCACGCTTATTATTTGCATCTGCATTTCTTCTAATTGCTCAGTGGTTTTCAGGCCACGTGTAGGTTGGTTTCTCCTGAAAGGACGGCATGTTCCAGCTCACCCCAGCTGATTTCTTTGATCCCCCATTCTTAGAAGGGCCCCTTTCTTGGGCAGAATTTTGTTCCTTCCTGAGGTCAGTGATGGTAACTTGCTTTCCCTTTTTTTCAATGCCCATCATTTCTTCCGTAGCACCGGGAGTGTCGTTCTCCTTACAGCTGATTACCTTTTTCAGCATGCTTACTCTTTAGTTCTGTTTCCAAAATCCGTTCTTCTTTCCTTTATCTCCAGAGAACAAATGCTACACCACATAAGCCTTAAATGATTCACGCCACGTACATTTTGTTGGCTCGCAGTAACAGGGAGTAATATTGATCTCTCCATTTAATAATGTCAAGGACTTCAACAAAGATATTGCAGTTCTAAGAACTGCAATCCTAACCCACATGTTGGAACAATATAATGCAAGTGGGAGAAATTAATACAAAGCCTAAAGAAAACTACTAATGGTTTGCATAGGATTTTGCTTATTTGTGGGATCAGGAGAGGGGAAAACAGCAGAGAATGTCTTTTATCACTGCCCCATCCTTAGCTCTGGTAGACTCTGATATTCCCTTAACACTGTGGAACTGGAGCCAAGGCAGAGTGCAGGCTCACCAGAGGGAAAAAGGCAGTAACGTAAGATGATGTGGAATAAGGGTGTCTGTCAACAATGGAGTCAATGTCGTCAAAGAAGTCCGCTGAGGATGAAGCACTGTTATCTAAGAGCGGGACACAGCGTGCACGAGAAAGCAGGAAGGTCAATGCTGTCTCCCGATGGAGCGATGGCGGAGAAACAGGTCGGTGGCCGAGCCTACAAACACCCTGGGAGAATGGAGTGTAGAAGAGGCTGTGTAGGTTGACAACTGGGACTGCTTAACTGATAAGCATAATTATTGCAATTATTTACGATTGTTGCTGGCTTAGAAAAGAAGTGCGAGGTGTGCACATGCCCCACTGGGTCAGACAGACAAAAATGTGTGTTGGGGTGTGTGTGTGTCGCTTAGGAAGAAGCAGCTCAGGAGAGCAGCCTGTCAAAGCCCCTGCCGGCTCCGCACAGATGGCGTTAGATGTTGGAGGCCAGGGTGGGAGCGCTCTGGCCCGGCTTCTGCGGACTCTGGGCCTCCTTCTTTCCGCCACAAACCGTCTCTGTGATGAATAGAAGTCGTCCGACCTCCCGGTCTCAGTCACCATGTTTGAAAAACGTCTGTCAGATGCCTCGGCTTTGACAATCCTTTCAACTCTAATGCTCTGTGACTCAAGAATAATAATGCACTTCCACAGGCGGTAAAAATATTCCAGACTCTTCCCCTCCAATTTTCACTGTTTACTTCCGCTACGCTTCCCCTTCCTGCCTCCTGTTTGCCGGCCAGTGGACAGTGGGCCTCAATGGGGGTGAGCTAACCCTCTTGCCAGGGTGGTTTGAGATTTCACTCCCTCCAGAGGGTGGGGATTCCTCAGTGAGGGCTTCAAGTTAGTCCTTAAAACACTCTTTGAGCCTTTATTCTGGCACCATGCCAGATTACCAGGGACTGGAAATACATGCTAGGGCCCTGGGCCCGGGGGGAATCGTTAAGGGTCAGTTTCATTGGATCAGTTGCCTTGTAAATACCTGTGAACCCCACGTGTCCCTCTCTCTTTCAGGCGACAGCAGAATCCCATGGTAGCCAGGTGGCTGAAGGGGAGCCGGGACGGTCCGCCTGCCTTGAAGAAGACGGCTTCTGACCTGCTGAGTAAGTGACCGGGCGGTGAACTGCGGGCACAGGGTGTCGAGAGGGAGGGAGAAGGTGTCACCCGTGGAGTGCTGTCCACCAGCTGCGCTCTTCCATGGAGGGATGCTAAACCCAAGACCCAGCCAGAGGCTCTGGGGCTTCTTCCCACACTCTGCTCACCAGACTCTGATGGGAGACACTATCGGTATGGTCAATTCCAACACCGGCCGTGCAGAAACACAGGGTGGGTCCCGAGAGCAGCGCACCCCTAGCTGGTCCGCTGCCCCACCCAGAGAGGTTAGAACAGGAGCTTCATGGCACTGCCTTTGTGTGAACAGGGCCGACTATGCAGAAGCTGGTGGCCCGGGGAGCCTGGGGCGGTGCTTGCACACCCGCAGGACGTCTGTGCATCGCTCACACTTGAACACTTAAGCCTCAGCTGTTGTTTCGGTGGATGGCATGGAATGCACTTTCCCGGGCGGGTTTTTTGTTTTAAGTGCATGCAGATACTTGTCTTTAGCAGCTGGAGTCCTGAGCTTGACTCTGCATGGGGCGCGCCAGCATGGCATGGTCCCCAAACTGTCACCCTGGTCCCTCTCCTCTTGGTCACTGACAAGCACTGCTGAGTGTTCGATAAGACCCATGCTCATCAATTATACCCTGTGCTTCTCCTTTATTTTTTAATCCTTACCCAAGGATATGTTTATTGATTTTTTTTTGAGAGAGAGAGAGAGACATCAGTGTGAGAAAGATTGATTGGTTGCTTCCTATATGCACCCTGACCAGGGATCGAACCTGCAACCTGGGTGTATGCTTTCACTGGGAGTCAAACTCACCTTTTGGTACACAGGATGACGCTCCAACCAACTGAGCCAACTGGCCAGGGCCCTGGGCTTTTCTTTTAAATGATCCCAGAATAAGTGGAATAGGCTTCAACAAGAAATATAAATTCTGAGTAACTTATGGCCCTTCTTTGCAATGAAAATAAAAAAGTGACTTGCCTTTCCAAGAAAAAAAAAAAAAGATCATTCCAGGGGACATTCAGTAAGTGGCACACTCCTGGTACTATAACAGGAAAACTAAGGAGCCCAACAGACCCCCTGTGTCCTCAAATGTTGGCCCGTGAAGGGCACGGTTTCACTTTCCTTGAAGGGGTTTGCCCAGAGGATTGTTTTCCAAGCTCCTAATTGAGGTAACGCCGCTCGGGCAGCAGAGCTTATTGCATGAATCATAGACCACTGCACACCGGCTCCTTTTTATGGGGGAAATTAAAAAAAAATTTTGAATGCCAGTGAGGTGGGAACAACAACAAAAACCCATGCCAACCAGGTAGAGTTCCCCCTAATCACTCCCATTATCTTTCCGAGGAATGTAGGGGCCATTTATCTCTGTCACTGGGCAGGTGCTATAAGAGGCTGGGTGGCCTCGCTCCCAGCTCGCCCCCATCTGGCAAGCGGCGTGGGAGCCCGGCCCTGGTTCCTGGTAGGTCTGCCCTCCCCGAGGCCCATATGTGTTTACTTGTTCATTAACTCTTTCAGATGCATTCCTCTGCTGGTCCGACACAGTTCTGCAGGAGGAAGGCAGGGTGCGTGTGCCATGCCTAAATGCAATGCCTAAATGTCATGCCTAACAGGGTATGGGGACAGTACTTCTAAGAATAACCGGCATATCCATTAAGCCATTGATCAAGCTTAATCATTCACTATGTGTTTGTTGGAGCTTTTTGATAACTTAGTCTTTTCTAATGCAATCAAGACGAGGAGAGATCATGGATTCTAAATTAGTCATTGGATTCAGGGCAAAATAAATTGCTGTTATGGGAAAGGTCATGCAGAAGGGTAAGTTTTAAAATATTTTATTAATACTGTCCAAGTTTACAGAATTTGTGTTAGCAGTCTCCATGGCTTGTCAACAACTATCTTATGGATATGGCTGGCATGGCTCAGTCGGGCAGGCGTCGTCTCAGAAAGTGACGGGTCACCCGTTTGACTCCCAGTCAGGGCACGTGCCCAGGCGGTGGGTTCGGTCTCCAGTCGTCATGTGTACGAGCGGCAACTGATGGATGTTCCTCTCTCACATCAGTGTGTCTCTCCCTCTTTCCACCTCTCTTTCTCTCTCTTTCTTTAAAAAAAAAAAACAAAACTACCTTATGGATGGTAAATTTTAGTTGTATCCACACTGTCTGAATGCTCAATCAACTTATTTTTAAATTTTCCAGAACTGGAAATCTATGGTACCTGAAGGTACATAAGTATTCACAATTCTCTGTGGGGTAGATGCATGCAGGTGTGAGATCGCAAAGGGAAGATGAGCATCGTGGCTTAACCGCAAGGCTCTGGTTTGGCACTTTACGGCCCTCGTCTCCTTTAACTATTGCAAAACCCCTGAGACAGAGGCTTTCTGCTCATTTTACAGATTAGAGACCAGAGAGGTCGAATAGCTTATCCTGGCTCACACAGCAAATACATTGGACAGTCAGCATGTAAGCCAGGTTTGCTTGTCTCCAGGGTCTATGCTCCTCAGTTCCTCAAGTTCAAGTCCATTGGTCTTGCCTTTGAAGTCTCCTTTCCTGTGTATGTCCACATGCATTCAAACTTATGTCACATGGATATACTAGTTGTATTTTCTGGATGTTCTACCACCTGTGACAGTAATAATATGTCCTTCTTTGTCATTTCCTTAGGTGGTCCCAAGAGCCTGCCGATGGACCCAATGCACCTTAGCATGTCCAGTGCTCCCCTGGTAAAGCACACAGCTGGACCTGGACTCAAGTCCCACCGACCTCGGGTCATGTCCAAGAGTGGACACAGCAATGTGAGAATCGACAAGGTGGACGGCATATACTTACTCTACCTTCAAGACTTGTGGACGACCGTGATCGACATGAAGTGGAGGTACAAGCTCACCCTCTTTGCTGCCACGTTTGTGATGACCTGGTTCCTTTTCGGAGTGGTCTACTATGCCATCGCGTTCATTCATGGGGACTTAGAGGCGAGTGAGCCCATTTCAAATCACACGCCCTGCATCATGAAAGTGGACTCTCTCACAGGGGCATTTCTCTTCTCCCTGGAGTCCCAGACAACCATAGGCTATGGCGTCCGCTCCATCACAGAGGAATGCCCTCACGCCATTTTCCTGTTGGTGGCTCAGCTAGTCATCACAACCTTGATAGAGATCTTCATCACGGGCACCTTCCTGGCCAAAATCGCCAGACCCAAGAAGCGGGCAGAGACCATCAAGTTCAGCCACTGCGCTGTCATCACCAAGCAGAATGGGAAGCTGTGCTTGGTGATCCAGGTGGCCAACATGCGGAAGAGTCTCCTCATTCAATGCCAGCTCTCTGGCAAGCTCCTGCAGACCCACGTCACCAAGGAGGGGGAGCGGATCCTCCTCAACCAGGCCACCGTCAAATTCCACGTGGACTCCTCTTCAGAGAGCCCCTTCCTCATCTTGCCCTTGACATTCTACCACGTGCTGGATGAGACCAGCCCCCTGAGAGATCTCACACCCCAGAACCTGAAGGAGAAGGACTTCGAACTTGTGGTCCTCCTCAACGCCACCGTGGAGTCCACCAGCGCCGTCTGCCAGAGCCGCACATCCTACGTCCCCGAGGAGATCTACTGGGGCTTTGAGTTCGTGCCTGTGGTCTCTCTCTCCAAAAATGGGAAGTACGTGGCCGACTTCAGCCAGTTTGAGCAGATCCGGAAGAGCTCCGACTGCATGTTTTACTGTGCAGACTCCGAGAAGCAGAAACTCGAGGAGAAGTACAGGCAGGAGGATCAGCGGGAAAGAGAACTGAGAACGCTCTTGCTACAACAGAGCAATGTCTAGCAGGAGAACCGCGGCCTCAGTTTCACTCTGCTGCGGTCTCCGTACCCGAGCTCCCTTCCAACAAAAATGCGTGGATGCACTGTGAAAACCCCAACTGTGCAGATGTGCGAAATCTATCTTCTCCTTTGATCTGGTGGCTGAACAGGAGTCTCCACCTTTAAGAGGGTTCCTTGTTTAAATGCTTTGTCTGAAACGAACTCTCAAAATTCAAATTTTCTAAAATGGGGCTACATTTCAAAGACCTTGGTGTATGGCAATTGCAAAAAGGTCCTGCTGGATGGACAGAGACATTCAGCAATGCTGCTAGTGAATGGCAATGCTTTTCTGCATGAGGATAGCAGCTGTGATATAAGGTATTTATTCAACCCAACTATCAAAGACGTTATGGCCGAGACTTGAAATGTGGTTCACTATTCACTTATATCATTGCTTTAAAACACTCTTTTTTTTCCCTCAGGCAGAGAAAATGTTATATATACTGGAGGCTGTCTGGTAATACAGAAAATGGAGCAGGGGGATTCTGTACTCACGAAATATAATAATTCCATTGTTACCCTTTTTCCAGTGGATTTAATTGTGTCAAGGGAAACCGATCAACCAGGAGTTGAGGGGTGTGGAGGCAGATACAAATGAACCTGAGACTCTTTGCTCACTTATTTTCTGTTGGGACATGCCCCCTCTGTTCAAAATTCGGATCACAGACCAGCAACATCAAGCCCCACCTGGGGGCTTATCAGTAACATAGATGCATAGATGCCCAGGCCCCACCCAACTTAGACAATCAGAGTTCGTATCTTAATGAGACGCCCAAGCGACTTGTGTACAAATGAGTTTGAAAAGCTCCTCTCTGGGCAGTGTGTTCAAGGGACCTTCTGAATCCATGGGACTCTGCGGGTCCCAGGTGCACGCGGCCTCCAGACCGGCCCTTCCTTCGGTTCATTCTTACGGACCCCACTTCCTTCCAGCCACTTCTTTCCTTATCTATTAAAATGCCTTGTCCCCAGAGGAAGTGCCACTGACGTTCTGAGAGCAAAATAAAACTCTTGCAAGTACTGGCTGTCTCATTCATGCTAAGTATTGTACATGGTTGTGGAGAGTAGTTAGAACAAAAGAAAATTAAGCTGGGTAAGGATCAGAAATTTGCTCAGATGTTGAAATCTAGAAAGATGAATGGTCCTGCGAGAACAGGAGTTGCGAGGATAATTCATACACAGATGGGTCTGGGAGGCACAGACAAAACCGGATCATTGGATAACACGTTAAGGATGTCCTCAGTATTTAAACAAGTCTTGTGCGACTCACTGTTACAGAGTAACACTTTGCCTTTGGCAGAATTTAGGGACCAGGCACCCTGCATTTCTTTGGTGCAGAGGATAAATGGGCTAGGATTGGCTAAATGTACAAAAGGTGAATTCTCATTTCATTCAAATGGGATGGATTTGTGTATTCACTCAAGAAGCATGTGACCATAAGTGTGTAGGCGCTACATGGACATACACGTGAGCCCGCACGTGTACACACGGGCATGCACATACACAGAGGGACTCACACACAGGCTCTTGAAGCACAGTTGTGGAAATTGTGGGATTCCTTTAGCCTTGGGGACACCGGGACTCGGGGGACACAGGGAAGCAGTCTGGATTCAGACTGTCGGTGATCAATGATATGGACGCCAGCAAGTCTGGCCATCTCTTGATGCTGCCTCGCTTTCAAAGGTCCTTCATTGAACCGATAAACAGAAAATGTGGCCAACGCCTCCGAGACGGACTGCCCCTCCAACGGAGGGGCCTGAAGCTGGAAAGGCTTAGAGAGCATTCTCAATGCACTAGAGGTTTTTCTCTTTAATTATTCAGGAAGTTCTTTTCTTTGTCTGCTGGCAATTTCTGGCAGGTTGTTTTAGATCTTCAAAAATCACGTGTAGTTAGACATTACCCCTTGTAGTTGTTCTCTGTGATTTTTTATTGTGTATCGTGGTGTAATCAACAGAAGAACAGCGTCATGGGCACGCTAACCGGTTTCCTGTCACACCGTCCAGTTCTTCTCACAGTACTTCCATCAAGGTTCACTTGAACGTGACCGAGGTTAGGAATTTTACATACTTCTGTTGCGTATGGTACCATGATGTGGCACAGAATGGAGAAATCTTTTTTATGTTCACTTAGCATATCTATTTCAGTCAAATTTGGAAGGCTTGAGCGCCTGATCTTTTGCACTACACACAAAATAACACAAACAAACAAAAGAACACACAAAATAAATATGTAGTATCTTCAAAGCCAGTACCCATGTAAGTCAATAAATCATATAGCGTAATTTTTAATACATGACTGTCAAGTTGTGGCTGGTTTGAAACTTGGCCTTTCCCAGGCACGCTAATTTAGTGTTACTTTGTACAAAATACTCTCATGTCTACATGCTAACGAAGGACTCAGGCAGCAAAGTGGTTCTATCTGGACACAGTCTTCCGGCGAAAACAGATTCATGCTCCGCCCTCAACTGAGAAGAGGTCATTCTCATGGGGTGCTTTGACCCAGAAAAGCTTATGCATTTTGAAGTATTTCCCATGTACCAGGCCTTCTCAGAGAGATCATTCAAAAATGCTATGTTCCATTTGAGAAACCACAAAGCCATATCTTTCTTATTTCAGTAATCAAATGTATTGTACTTACATGGTCCATAGTAGCCAATGGCCCCAGAAGCATAGCAAAGGTTCACTCACTGATCCCTGCAGAGAGCCACCTTTTGGGGGGGGGAATACACATCGGCCCCCTTTCCCATTCATGGGGCTATTGCAACACAGAGAAGAGGCTCCAGAAATTAAAATTAACTGGTAGAAGGGAAAAATGCCAGGATTGAGTGGACTGTAGGTTTAAATGAATTGAAACAAGTCTTTGGATTTAACTTTCAATTTTAATTGACTGTGAATCTGATACCATTGAAATGTAAATTAAGGTATATAAACCTGTATAAACACTTCTATTATAATACTATTCTTTCTCCCTTGCTTAGATCCTTAGTACTGACGTATCATCTGGAGAAAGAAGAAAATAGAAAAATGAAGTGAAGAAGGCACAAGGCCTTTGCATTGGTAGCTCAGTAAAGGACCACCCTTGTCTTTGGGCTTGGTTCTGTGTGTTGTCCCTATGGCCTAAGGGCCAGACATTTGACCAGGTGGTGTCAGGAAGACTTCCAGTCTCTCAGTCTTGGCTTTGCTCTGGCTAGACTTTCCTTTGCCTCTTAAACATTTGTAATACCTAGCTTTGAACTCAAGTTATCTTATCATGGCTTGGTGGGATGGTATTTTTTGCAACGAAAGGCATTAGCATTTCAAGCATTGATTTCCAACTGTGCACTAAAAATCCAGCTTTTGGCCCTGGACGGGTCCGTGGTGCTCTGAATCTTCTTCCCCTGAGAAGAAGATCTACACTTGAAGGTCCAAAGTTTAACATTTCATGTCCAATGGATTAACTATGTACATTTTGCCCTTTGTGAATCTCAGTTTATCTTTAATCAGAGTGACCTGCCAACCCGCCAAACTTGGGGTCCCTGGACCCCAGTGAGCATGAGGGGTCCGCTGTCGGACTCAAGTGTGTGAGAGCAGAGTTAAGAGTTTCCAGAGTCAGAATGTGCACTGAAATGATGTGATTAGAACTAAGCTGGGATTTTAAAGAATGAAAGAGTTAACTTCTTGAGGCATTAGTGTTTGTCAACAAACTGTTTTTATTGTTGTTATGTGGGTTTGATTTTTTTTTAAGAATCTAAAACAAAATCTTTGTCTTCAGAATAAGGAAGGTAAAAATGTTCAGTCAACTAGCTCGTACATTGACCCACTTCTCCCGGTGAAGAACGTCTTTGCAGGGAAAAACTGGCCACTCGGTCTTACACGACAGACAGTGTCGTTCCAGCCCTCTGGTGTCCCAGGAGAGCCCATTTTCCTGGTCTCTAAGAAACACTCATGATTTCAGTCCAATCCCCCCCCAAATTACTTCTGCGAAATGCTCCATGAGAAAGAAACATGAGGCAGAACTAAAGCTTCGGCCCTTTCCCTCCAATCTCATCCTCTCTCCGTCCTCCTGGGGCACTCAGCTTCCTGTCAGCGTGGAAGGCGCCCGGCCGGCTGGTTTTCACCCACTCCAGCAGGTCCGGTAACTGTGTGGGCTGAAAATCCTCAGTTCAGATTAGTAATGTGTAGGTGTTTAGATAGGCAATCCAAAACTGGGGCAGGAGTTTTATTTTTCCATTAGTATGCTGCTGGTGTGTAAACATAGAAGACAGAGAAAAACCTCTTGATTCGAGTTGATAGTTCATTCCTAATAAAACTACGGGAGTTGACTGTGTAAGTTAAGAACATCACTGATACATGTGTATAAAAGCCCAAGATGCCGTATGTGTATGGAGAGGCCCCATGACCCTGAGTAGGATCCCAGAATGAGGAATGCCAGCCATGCCGGGCATGTAGGACAAGTCCTGTGCTTAGTGACTTGTGTCCTGCATTCTGTATGGATTTCATGATGATGCTCTAAATGTCGTTTTTATCAATAAATAACAAAATTGCATAGGCAGTTAGAAAAAAAATCTTTCCAATTTCACTGGTCTTGAACATTAATGTGCTAGCTCTGCCACCCTTACAGAAAATACTCACGTAAGAGCCAAGCATAAACGTCCCTTCCTTTGGAAGTGACGGTTTTCACGTTACTGGTAGTAGAGAAAGCGGGTAATCCAAAAGGATATTTTCTTGACTTGCTCCATTAGTACAAGTAAATTGCAGGCAAACACAGGGGACCTTTGACACGTCCTGTGCAGCGTGGAGCAGGATGCCGCCTGTGGGAACCTGGCCGTCCAGGAGAGGCCCCGAGTGCCGGGCTCAGAGCCCCTGTGCACAGCGCATCGGAGCCCTCGTCCCCGGCCCCTCACCTCGCCGGAGAATCAGGCCAAGGGTTTGTGTTCCTGGCTGACACTGGATGGGCAGAGCCAAAGAGGAAGGAGTCAGTCTGCAAAGCCTGTCAGCAAAGCCTGTCAGCAAACTTCTTGAGTAGCAGCTCCCACCTCATGACGTAGCACTTAGCTATGGTCTTTGAGACCAAATCCTATCTAGTATCCAACCCTTCCCATCCCCTTAAGATAGCCAAAAGTATTCAAGTCGGTGGTAGAACTTGCTCAAAATTAGACTCTAAGTTAGCCACTCCAATTGATTACAATGTAGCTATTTCCTAAAAAAGAAAGAAAGAAAGAAAGAAAAAAAGAAAGAAAGAAAGAAAGAAAGTAAGTCAGAAGCTGTTGACTCTGAGCTAAGAAATGTGACCTCTCAGCTTATTACTATTATTGTTACTAGCACAGATGTCCTTAATATTATTTAAAAAGAGTTTCCAAGAAGGCCAATGCAGGGGAGTTCAAAGAAATGCAGTGTTTTCTTTTTCATCTCCGTAGTTTAACTACATGTTTTTTCATCGGCAATCAAATCTTAGGAGTGAGGATGTTGTATTAAAACAAATCATTGCAGGAAGTATGACTGTGTCGGGGGCTTTTTACAAAAACAAGCTTCCAGATCACAAGAGGAAGCTGGTTTGTGTGCTGACGGGGTATTAAATAGCAGTCGGGAGAGGAAGGCAGGATACCAGCCAACTTGGATCTATTTTTGAAGAATTATTTCTGTGCGGTGTCATGGAATTGTAAGTTACAAAGCGGCTGCTTTGGTAAACAGCCTTCTCGAATCCAGAAGGACCCACTCCAAAACGCCACTTAATGAAATTCAAGGGAAGGTTATGAAGACTAAAATCCCAGATCACATGCAGATTTTACAAGCAAACAGCCCCCCTCCTTGTAAATCCCAGCGGCGTGCCCTTGCCAGCGTCTGGATCGTGCCTCAGTCTCCTGCCATGTGTCCCTCCGCGTCTGATCGCTGCACTGTGACACTGATGCGCGTCCTATACCCGACTGAGCCTTGGCGGAATAGTGACTCGTGTTTCTCAAGGCCAAGCTACTGTTTGGTGCGTGTTGGAAATCTCACAGTAACTGGCGTGTATGCTCTGTAGCTGGGGAGCCCAGTTTACACCGGATCAGCTTTAATGATGTCCTTTTGTGTTTTACAAATTCATACCTCTCTGTGTTAGACCATTTCGTTTTGCATATGCAACTGCACCACCTTTCTGGTTTTGCATGTGGAATCACTCTAATCTGTGAAACAATAGAAAATGCAAACACAATAAAGCCAATCCCACAGTCACTAGTCCCTGTTTCCTTCACTGGGGTGGGCAAGGTGCTGTGTGGGGCCCTGTGCAGAGGAAGCCGACGTTTCCTTAGAGAGCTCAGAGATAAACTCATTCCAGAGAGCTGTTTGCAGCGAAGCCAGCCACGCTCCCTGGGGATGGCTGGGCCCTAGAACTTGGGAGGTTCATTTCTGTCACTGCCCGAAGGACTGCACTTTGCTTGCTTTCTAATCAAAGGAAAGTAAAATCCCTGCCTCACCTTGTTCTCTTTTTTGCTTTGACGCTGTACTGATCATGTCATTTTAGTCAATGATTAGAGATCCAGTAATTATTTAACGGCAATCTTTCAGCACCTCAGGGCCTACCAAAGTCCCTTACATGCCGTTGCTCTTTTACTTGGATGGACTGAAAGAAAGGAAACCCGTAATTATCTAAGCCTTAAAGCCATGCGTGTGAGTGTGACTGTAGCACGACACAGCCATCTAAAATCTGCACAGCAGACATGCACCCAGGACAGCTGTTGTCCTCGACACACTTTTTTAGGGAAGCCACATGTGCACACATAGCTGCCATAGCTCCAAACTTTCTTCCAGCATCCTTTCGGGAACCGCTCTTTGGAACCTTGGCTTATGGATTGCGGCATCCGAAGTGGTGACAAGACTGTGAGCGAGAATGTGACAGTTGGAAATAAAAAAGGCTGGTCATATAGTAGGAAGTCACATTTGAGGATGTTGTTTGGGGAAAAAAAATGTTTTCCAGAAAGAGCACAGCGATGAGGCTCATCAGTAGGACATGTTTTATTCATTGTAATTTGCACGAAATCTCTCTGACACATATTGTCTATTCTACTATCTCAAGCATCTGCTTACCTTGAAGGGGTGACCTTGGCTGAGAACTGAGCTAGCCACATCCAAGACATGAGACAGCTTTGCGTCCACCACACCGTGGCCTTGGGGCCGTGAACATGGGAATTCGTCGCAGCAGCATTTGGGCCTGGGCTGGGGACACAGCATCCTAGCAGATCACAGTCCTCTCCTCAGGAATCCTGGACTTCGTGCACCTGTCCTAAAAAACATCAAACCAACCACTTCAATGGTTAAATTTTTTACACAGATGTCCATCTTCTTCCTCAAAACTTTGAGTACCCCCCCCCCGCAGATTTCATACCCCTTTATTTGAATGTAAGACTGCCATAATAATGTTTAGCTTGTAGTGCCTTTGAGAGCCTCAGACGTGTTTTCTCCTGTCCCACGGGCCGCCTTCTCTGTCTTCGCTGGTTTGCCTCTGTCGAATCTGTCAGACACTGTTGCTCTCAGCAGTCCAGTCTGTGCACTCTGTTTACATGGGAGGTCGAGGTCTGCCACTGTCTGCCACAAACGAGGCTCCCTGTCTCGGTCCACACAGAACAATGTGTGCTTTCCTTGCCCTGCCCCCTCCAGCTGACCCATCGCCTGTGAAGCCTGTTGCCTCTCTGATCATATAAACCACACACACACACTCATATACACATATCTCATGACTTCTGACCACATCTTGGATTTGCAGAGAGCCCAGGACACGCACAACTACAGGGCTCTGAAGACTTCAAACAACCTCCCACATGTAACACCAGTCCATTGCAGACCCAGTGAAGAAGGCAGGACACACAGCTTTGGCTCCCTCTCCCTTCGTCAGCTGTAACTCCAATACATACTTCACGGAAGACCTCAAAGCTCTCTGAGGTCCCACGTCTCACCCAGTGTGACCCCGTGAGTCAATGCAGAGAACTAGTTCTTTTCCTCCTTGTTGAGTGTCATGATCCCTGAATTCACAACATGGGACTGTCACTGTGGAGCTGGTCTCTGTGTGTGATGGCCCAAGGCCAGGGCCAAAGTGGTGCAGAATAGATCGCCCGGGAAAAGCATGAGGCTGGGAGGCTGGGAGAATTCATGAAGGCTCAGCGTGCTGCCAGAGGTCCGCTATTATGCAGGAACTGAGCACACGGGATCAGCACCCAGAAGGTAGAAATGGCAGGAAACAACCAGACTACAAGGAAAGGGCAGAGGGGCATGAATGCTACTCACCAAGGCGGAAACAAGAACCCACAACCTTTCACAGGCTTGTAGAGAAAAACAGTTGGCCAAAGAATAGACATGGCAGTGGCCAGGATTTAAAAACCTCAGAAAAAGATCAAGGAGACCAAGAAAATGTACCTAGTTTGGTCCGAAGTTCTTTACGTTCATTATGATTGTGTCGACGTAAGAAATGTTCAGACCTGTGGAGAATCTTTTGTAAGAGTTTATTGGAATCAAACCAACAACACGCTAGGGAGCAAGTTCTCGACCGTTCCAGAAAACAACACTCTCAGCTTCCTGTGCGCACTCGAAACCGAGGGGGAACCTGAGAAAGATGACATGAGTGCGGGGAAAGCGAGGTGGGGATGGGATCACAGGACGTTAACTTCACGTGTTCCTTCAGGGTGGTGACAGCCCGCTTCAAAGGGGTGTTAACCTGGAGGCACAGAAACAGTGGGCAGGGCTTGCTTAAGGCCAAGGTAAACCTGGGGCGGATCACCCACCATCGCCTGCCCGGTTAGGAATTTCTGGTCGGATCACTCTGGGGCCTTCCATCAAACCTCTTCTCACCCACAACGGATCATATCTTCTCAACACATGCAGAAACGGTCAGGACCCCTATTTTACAGACGGGAAGACTGAGGTCCAGAGAAGCTAAGTTACAGAGCTAACAAGTTACAGAGTCGGGTATGAAACCTGGGACTGAACAAAGTAAAAGCCCATCTTTTTCCGCAAGCTCCATTTTGTCCCCTGGGTGGGCCATCACGCAAGGACCCCACAGGAGTCTAGGGGGTTAGTAGTTGATGTTCTTGGAGCAAATAAACATTTGCTTGGCCCTCAAGTGTTTTCATCAACAGAAAACCAAACCGCGGTTGAGTGGCTATGTGGCCACAGACGTGAATCGTGGATATTGACTTAACGCTACAGACCGGCAATGCATGCAGTGGGACTTTGCTACAGAGGACGGAGTGGGGCCTTTCCCTGCGAATGTTTGGCTGAGCTCTGGACACCTGGTTTGTGACGATTGCTACTGGGCTCTTCAGTGAAACTCTAAGACAGGTAATCATTTTAAGGTCTTGGATGATTGAGCTCAGAGACCAAGAGAGCTTTCTAGAGATAAGCAAACACTCTGGAATCAGCAGAGCTTGCTGGGATCCTACACTGAGTGTCAGGGGCCTGCAGGGACATGGCAGTGGCCCCCACACACTCAGTCCCTGCTGTGAGGATGACCAAGGTCAGGGTGGGAAGGGACAGGGCCCAGACACCAAGCAAAGCTTGAAACTCCAGGCAGGGGCCGAGGGAGGCCTTGGAAGCTGACTGCATAGGGAGGTTCCGACGATGGGTCTCATACTGGGAAAGACTGGTCTGCACATCTCTCTGGGTCAGGGGCCGGCAGGTGGAGGGAGGGGACCTGGGAGGAAGCGCAGTGGGGATGCACTCCAAGGACGAGACCCAGGGAGCGAAGGTTCAGGGGCGGGACAAAGCCCCAGGGCCCCGCCTCAAGGCAGGACCCCTTCCTGGGAGGGGACCACTTCCTGGGAGGGGACCACGGAGAGGGAAGGCCCGGCAGGCCTTAAGTCAGGGACAAAACCTAAGGCTGGAACTCGAGTATAAGGACACCGGCCAAGACAGGAGTGGAACTGGGTAGGAGACTGGGTTTCCTCACTGGAAAGAGAGGTTTGAATAGAGCAGGACAAGAGCAAGGTAGACTCGGCGAGGGAGCAGCGTCCTCACGTGCCCTGAGCAGGAGTTGGAGCGGAAGCCACCAGTGGAGCGGCAGCCACCAGTCAGAGTGGAGTTGCAGTGTGGGCCAGTCTGCACTCCTGAAGGCAAAGGGGAAAGGCTGGGAGGCACGCACGTCCGGACAGCGAGGTGTGTAACTCTCTGTGGGGTGAAGTGGCCCCTCGCGTCATGGAATAGTTACTCAGCAAAGACAGACTCCTTCACAACCACCTGATCACCGCACCCCATCCTTAGAGCTTTGTGGTTTCCACATCAATACTGATTTGGCACCCTTCCCTGTACAAAGAAGGGAAAAGCAGATTCCTGAAGAAGCCAAGATACGTGTGTCTTTTCCCAGCGCTGCCATGACAAGTGACCACAGGCTGGCGGTTTAGAAGAGCAGAAATGCGTTGTCCCACAGTTCTGGAGGTGTGAAGTCTCACATCAGGTGCCGACAGGGCTGTGGGCCCTGAAACCTGTGGGGGAGGGTCCTTCCTGCCTCTGCCAGTATCTGGTGACCCCAGACATTCCTTGGCTTGTGGCGCCGTCTCTGATCTCTGCTTCTGTCTCCGAGTGGCTCTCTCTTCGTCTCTTCACCAATCTTCCCTCCCTGTCCATCTCCCTGTCCAAACTCCCCATGTTTATAATATCACCAGTCATACTGGGTTAGGGGCCACATCATGAGTTCATTTGAATTTGTTCACTTTCGCCAAGACCTTATTTCCAAGTCAGGCCACATTCAGAGGTACCGGCAGTTGGGAGCTCCACACCCCTTCTTGAGGGGACACAATTCAAGTGACAATACCCTTCTTCTCTCTCCATGTCTTCGAGGACTGTTAACACTTAACCCTCTGCCTATTCTTCTTCTTGGAAGAGATAAAGGCTCCCCCTGCCCCAGTTATGGTCATTGTCACAGATTCCCCAGTCCTGCAGGACAAACACACAAAGCCACCCTCTAGCAGATGTCCCAGCCTGGTTTGACCATAGCTGCACAGAAGCTGTGCCGTGGACACACTTAGACACTCTCCTGAGCGGGTGCCGGGTTCTCAGGGTAGGGAACAAGGAGTTTTCTCCCTCGGAAATCATTTCACTGTTTTGTACACAGGAGGACTTTTGAACCCCAGTTCTCCAGTGGCTGGACACCAGTTTGAGCCTCTGCAAGGTAATGAGGAGCTGGGCTTCACCTCCCAGCTTCTATCACCAAGAGCTAGAGCTTGCGGATTTCCCAAGACTTGAAAGCACCTGACATTGAGATGCACTTCATAATTCTGTGTCTGTCATTTTTCGGCATGTGAGTCTCCTACCGCAAGGGTTGGAAGGAACCCTCTCTTCAACAAAGGCAGGCACACCGATGTGTCTCTGCAGCCGTCACCAGGCTACAGCCGATGTCGCCTGGCGGGTCCTCACACTCACTCCATTTTGTCGAGTCAGGGAGCCCATGTCATTCCAAGAACGATACTCTCATACACCGTCTTCCTCCCGCACTAGCTCCCCCTCCACTGCTGCAAACCTGAGACCACCCCCCCGTCTCTCCCGCTTCCTCACCACAAGCATCCGATCCACCTCCCTGTCCACAGCACCCCTGGAACAGCTCCCACATCAGCTTCTCTCCCCTTCGAGTGGCTTTGCACCTGGTACAGGCCACCACCATCTCTCCTCTGGTTTTTCTGAGTTTAACACGGGCGACACCACCTCTAGTCTTTCTCCCTTTGCACCCAGCTGCCCCACTGTACACAGAGCGGTCATTCTAAAACGGGTCACATTAAAGTCAGATCATCCTACTCCCTTTCCCAAAAGCTGACTCTTCACATTTTGCCCTAACATGGGCTGAATGGCTGCTCTTGATCTGGCTCTTGATTACCTTCTCCCCTGCCATCCCCTGCCTTCGTGGTCTGTCTTCAAATATCCTGCCCTATTACCCCAACCCTGAAGGCTGCCTCCTCTCTCCAGCCTCTGGGCCTGTGTTCTGCTTCTCCCTCTGTCTGAGAAGTCCCCAGCCAGCTCCTGCAAGGTCTGCTGGCTACCTGGGACGAAGGGCTTTCTCAACCATGCCTGTTGTCTCCCTGATAAACTCCTGGGCACTTTATAGACTCCCAGTGTGCATAGCGCCGCCCTCCTGGAAAGCTCCCCTGATAGTGTGACTGAGCTCACCGAGCCTCTGGATGACACCCCGTAACCGCCCTGCTGTATCTCCAGAGCCGGGCCGTTCGGGGCCCAGGCTCACTGCGGCAGGTGCCCAAGGTAGAGAAGTGAGGTGATGGGACACTTGCCTCGAGGGCAATGTGTAGTGGTACTAAAAATAAGTAATGAAGACAATGTTTTGAAACAATATTTTAAAATAAAAATTAATGCCAAAAAAAAATCCATGATAGACAAACTATCAAAACTTTAAATAAAGATCCTCTCTTTATTCGAAGGAAAAATTATGGTTTCAGGTGTTTATGTTAGGGAAGAAAGATCTACAATCAGCGATTTAAACTCCAGCTTCAGAAGGTTAGAAAAATAAAAGTGGATTGAAACCAAAATAAATGGAAGGAAGGAAATACTAAAACGAGGCAAAAATCAATGAAATAGAAAAAATACACAAACAATGGTTCTGCTTGTGGTAGCAAACTTTCTTTACCAAAGAGAGCAGTCTATACTGGAAAAAATACATAAAATCAGCTACCCCAGGGCCCTGTAGAGTGAAGAAAGGCAAGTAGACCTCTGAGTGAGCTGAAACTCTCAGGAAGCCACAGGCATGGGGACGGCCCATCTTGTCAGCCTCGCCCTAAGGACAGGTGTGGCTGTGATGTGCTACAGGTCAGCTGAAACTCCAGTGTCAAGTCACCACTTTTCTGGTGCAGGAACACAGGGAAGGTGTCCCGGGCACCACCAGGGCTGCTGAAGGGTGGGGGACAGCCAAGAAAGGAGAGGGCCTGGGGTGGAAATGCCTAATTCTGTGCATGAACTCCAGACAAGTCGGTGGCTGACCACTGAACCATACACACATGGGGTCGGCTGCAAAGTCCAAACTGAGAACAGGCTACGGCGTAACCAAAAACAGGTCAAGTTTGAAGTTCAGCTCTAACCAAGTTGACTGCCTGCTAAAAAAACACATCAGCATGCTTTATGAGAACAGAACTCAGAGTCCCCACAGCACGTCTTTAACAACGTTCAGGGTTCAAGTCAAAATTAAATGATGTAAGAAGAACCAGGAATATGTAACCTGGTCTCAAGAGAAAAGACAATTAACAGGGGTCAACCCTCAGATGATAGTTTTCAAAACCACGCTCAGTAAGGCATGGAAAATATAATGGCAATGAATGAAAAAAATGTTTAAAACTCAACAGAGATACAGAATATATAAATAAGAACCAAGTTAAAGTTTTGGAACTGAGAAAATATATACCTGGAGTAAAAAATTTACCAGGTAGGTTGAACAGCAGAATGGAAGGAGAGGAGGAAAGGGCGGGTAAATTTGAAGACAATTCCATAGGATTATCCAAACTAAAGAAGAGAGAAGAAAAGGAAAAAAATTAACGAAGCCCATGAGGTCACACCAGACGTCTGATGTCTCGGCGACCAGTGACCCAGTCGTTCCATTCTCAGACACCACCCAGTGAAATGGAACCGGAGATCCATTCAAAGACTTGTGTGTTTGTGGCATTTTATTTCTAATGGCCAGAAAAGTCTGCACACAGCCTGGATGTTCACCAGCAGGAGAACAGATAAAATGCGATCCACCCATGCAAGGGAACAGAATAAAAGCGAATGATCTGCCGATGAACACAGGCGAACAAGCCAGAGCAAAAGAGGACACACTGTGTGATTCCATCCATACAAAATTCTAGAATATTCCAAATAATCTGTAGTGATGCTGAACAGGGATCGCCTGGGCTCCAGGGTGGAAAGACTACAAAAGGGTGTGAGGAAACTCTTGGGGGTGACAGAAAGTTTCCCCCAAGAGTTTCCCCCACAATGAATTTCACTTGTGGTGACGTAATAGGTCTGTGTGTCACTCAAAACGAAGTTCTAGAGGCTGGTTATAGGACACAGGACTTAGAGTTAACATGACAGTTTGTGCACTTTACAGGGTAAGATGATAGATCTCATGTTAAGTGGTCTTACAGAACAACGAAATAAACATAAACACATTTGGGAAATGATGGATAAGTTTAGCGCTTTGTGGTAATAGGATCATGGGTATATGCAAATGTCTAAACTCAATAAGATATATACGTGCAACTTGTCTTATGTTAATTTTACCCCAATAAACGTAACATACACACACACCAGGACAATTAAAATGAATGCAGTTTTATCCTCTGAATATTACTATAATAAAGGAGATTAAAGAATTAATATGCATGTTAATCACTAGGGAGCTCGTTAAAATGGAGATTCTGATTCATTAGGTCTGGGATGGGTCCTGAGATCCTGCATTTGTGACAAACTGCCAGGTGATGCCCCAGCTGCTAGTCCACACTTAAATCTCCCTCTTAAAGGAGACCGAGACTCTCCAAGCTAGAGAAGACATAACTCCCGAGCATTTCATAAATCTTCATCTCCTGTGCGATGGGCATCGCCCTTCTCATCCTTACGGGGCTGTATCCTGTCCCACAACTTCCTCCTATACGGTGCTGTCAGCCTGCAAGACGGCCAGCCACAACAACAACCGGCCTTTATCACGCACATACTAAGTGCTGGCCGCTATCCTCACAGCTGCACGTGAATTTACTCATTAAATCCTCAGTGCAAAGCAAGTACTATTATTATCCCATAACAGCAAATGTCAAAACCAATGCACAGAACATTAAAGGGACTTGCCCAATGTCACCCAGCTGACACCCAGAAGAGGCAGATTCAACCCTAAGATTTCACACCTAACCACGCTGCTTACCTCCTCAGAGAAATTCTCATCCCCCAGGTGTGGTGGGTTCTGGTCCAAAGGTCAGAGATGCTGATCACATCCCAGAATCTTCTCACATTGCCTTTTTTTTTTTTTAACAGAGGGCTTTGTTCTTTTAACATCACATATTTTTTAAGTGCTTGTTATGTGTCAGGCTTTATCCACAAGATGGTTGCTCTAGTACCATCCTGTCCTGGCACAGCATCCGTGAGCAGCACCTGCTTTTGAGCTGTTTGCCAGGAGTGCCCCCTAGCGTTCCTTACCTCCCTCCTTTCAGTACCAACGGTGTGTTTGAGCACAGCCAGCCCCACACTCGTCCCTGGTGTCTCCCCCTGCCAGAGAGCCACACGGTGAGACAGCCCCACGGTGAGAGAGCCACACGGTGAGAGAGCCGTGCTAGGATCTTCTGAGGACTTGAGCAGCCATTTTGATGTCTGAATATCAGGGGAATGGAGTGTTTTTCAGACACTCTGCAACTGGAGGAAATTCATTTGGACCAAAGGCACAATGGCCGTGAGTTATAAGGCAGGCGTGACTGTGGAGCCCTGTCCTACAAGCTTGTCAAATGTTTCCACCCAGCCAGTCTCCAGGGAGAGAGCTGACACTCTGGGCTCAGCATCCATCTTCCAAGAAGACCCCTGATTAGTACCGTGCAATTTTTAAACTTCCTCATTTCCGGCCTCTTCAACAACCACAGTCTGTGTGTGCCCCATCTAGGTGACCAGGTATACCAGAGTGACAAGGCTGGCCCTGCCAGGAGTTGGCCTTCCTGCCCTCCCCTGACTGTGACCTAATTGCATTCAAATGCAGCAATGAAATCCCATCATGCCTTTGGCTTGTGTGTTCACCTGACCCCAGTAAAGACACCTGCCCATGGGCCCTTACTCTCTCTCGGCTCCTCCCACATGGCCCTCTCCGAGGCATGTCGTGACCCCCATCCGGAGTCGGTGAGCATAAAAAGTCTCTTTCACTTCCATAGGCCCCTCTGTGGTGTGATTCCTTGTCCACGCCAGACTGCCCATCAAAAACAACAAACAACAACATTTAGAGTAACACCGTTATTCCTTATAACACAGGCTTCCTCTCCGGGCTGAGGATGAGATAGCTCCAGGGCCCCAGGGCGAGCCCTAGCAGTGAAGCTTGTAGAATTGGGAAGCTGGGAACAGAGGGCTGGCAAGAAGCGTCCAAGGACATCCGAGTGACGCATGAGCAGTGTCCACTGCAGTGGGCGAGCCTTTCAGGGCAGCTTGCAGGACGGATTTCCTGAAGGGAAAGGTCGCTGATGGCAGGAAGAGATTAGCAACGAAGACAGAACTAAGCTGTGTGACCAGAGCTCCGAATGCCGGTCTGCCCCAAGCAGGGGGCTGGGCTGGGTGACCTCCCAGAGCCCTTCAGGTCTGAGTCAACCTCAGGAGTTCCGAGTCTGTTAGGACTTTGTGGGTTCCACATGGAAAATCAACCGCCAGAGAAGCTGACCCAAGGGGACGTGGGCCAAGCCCACTTCCCAGTTGAGGACAGCATGGCTTAAAAACAGCCTGGATGCTAATGTAATATTGAATGTCAGCTACAATTGAAAAACAAAAATAAATAAAAATAAAACACAGCCTGGACAGCCTCCTGGTCGTCCCAGTGCTCTTACTGTGTCGTGTTTCGGTGAGCCGAGTGAGTGTAAATGAGTGAGAAACACATGGATCTCATTTCCCTGGAAATCAGGGGTGGGGGGGCCCCGCCAGTGCGGACTGCCGAACGTCTCCAACAACTTTTTTCAAGTGCTTTCGGTTCAGAAAAAAACGAAACTATGGTTTTGCAAAGCACGTCTCCCCTCATTGGTAGGAGGCTTCCCATGTTTCCAGGGGACTTTGACCTGCATATTTCAACCCCTTTACACCTCACTTATCAAAATGTTTAATAAAGTTTTCTGGAGGTCTGAGAAATATTTTATAACTTTTTTGTGAAACTAGTTTTATTTAGGGGGAAAAAAAAGGATGGGAAAGTTGGAAAATGTGTAAGCCAGCCAATGTTTGTGTGGGTGAAAGTTCACACTGTCAGGCAGGTGTCGGGCCCAGAATCACCCTCATATCAGGTAGGCGTGCAGGCATAACATGGGGAAGGAGTGTACTTCGAAATCCCTTGGAAAGCAAGGGGAAAGAGGGGTCTGTTCAATGGAGACAGGCTTGGGGAAGTGTGGGAGGGGCAACGCAGGTTCACGTAGTGCTGGGTTTCTCATCTGATTGTCAGGCAGGGCATCCCGAGTGTGTGTCTCAGAGTGGAGTGCCTCTAGTGTCCTGACATTGCCCCTGACATTGTCCACCCTTCTCCTGGCACCCTTCCTCTTACAAGACATGTGACGAAGGGGTTGCTTATGGAATACTTAGGAGTGGACAGATGAGCAGAGATGAGACAGGAGTGGGGCAGGGCACAGCAGGCACCATCTTCATTTCAGGGACACAGACTAGACTGCAGATCACAGAACGTGGGGAACGCCAATGGGCCCACTTCTGTTCAGAGCGGGACAGGCCCAGCAGGAGGAAAAGAAGGGCCGCCTAGGCATCTGATGAGGTTTGTCTCAGGGGTCTGGGAGACACCCCCTGGGGACTCCCAGAAAAACAGTTTGTGGTGGACGCTTAATGCAGGGAGCGATTAAAGTTATGGAAAGAATCCAGAGAATAAGGGTCATTATGGTTAGTTCGCCCCCAATTTCATCTTCAGGCTGGTGTACAAAGAGCAAACAGATTACACATCTGTTTAAAACCACCTTTATTCTGGATTTAAAATGCGAAGACCACATAGGGTCACCTGGCAGTGACAATAGCCATCGTCAATATTCCCTGGACTCCCTTGCATTTCCCAGTCACCTCTGTAGCTAGGTTGGGAACATGGGATTAGTTCTGGCCAATGAAATACAAGCATAAATATGTGTCCTACCTAAGGAGGAAAGAAAGTTCCAGAACAGTTCCCTGGAAGAGCCTAGACTAATGCTGCAGGCTACACACACCGACCGAACTTCACTGAGAGAAAACCAGACTGCCGTCTTCCTCCACACGACGACAGCAGTAGCAAGAGCAAACTGCTGTGTCCCACGGTGCTCAGCCTGTCACACTGCTTTGATTGCCTCCCATTCACGCAGATGGTGAGGGAGGGATTCCCACCCGTGGGTTATAACCAAACACACAACATCTGACTCTTGACAGATGAGAATGGCAGCTTATCTGTCACGTGTCCTCACAGCTCAGTGGGGAAGACACGCACACCATGCAGGGCCACACAGGGGTTGCTCTCGGGATCAGAGTGAAAAAGCTGGGACTACCGGATGCAGGTTTATAGTTAAAAAAAGGGGGACAGGTAGGGCGACTCCTGGTTCCTGCAGGCACCCAGCTGTGCTGGGCTTGCTTGAGTAATTCTGGCAGGAAACTGAATGATGCCCACTGCTCCGGAAAAGGCTGGAACCACACTGGGTTCTGGGCAGAGAGGGTTTCTGGGTCAGAGGACCCTGTCTGCAGGAGCAGAGTGGGACAGGAACTGTAGGTTAGGCCACTCGAGCCCCTCCTGATTTGCACAGATGTCAGGGGCCACATGATATTGAACCCTCATTTTAGACCTTACCCCACACACATATCAACTTACTTCATCATCAGAAAGTCCCGGGAAATATGGTGCTGTTTTCAGAGGGTGGACCGAGATTTAAAAAGCCAGCAAATTGTCCAGCACTGGCCTGCTGGTAAGTAGTTGAGCTGGCCTTCAAACCTGGGTTTGTTCATCCCAGAGCTTGACCCCATAAGCCATTGCTTCCAAGGCACAGGAGACAGTCCATCCTAGAAATGGACCAGAAGACAAGAGAAAGAATGAAAAGGGATTCCCAAATACACCCCACCTCCCTCTATAATCAGGAACCTCAATATTAGCCAACACCATCTCTTTCTCTGTTCTGCATTTCCCTTTTGGAGTCCTACACAACCTTTTCCAAGGCAACAGGTTGTTGGGAACCACCCTGCCTGGTTTCAGAAGCTGTAAGCCCCCTGGTAAGGCTGAGTGAGAGACCTTGGGACCCTAAGCCACTAAGGAGACAAAGTATACCCCCCTGGCAGGAGTACCACCTCTGCCCACTTTACTTCACCCTGCCTGGACCCCAGTGCATGATCAGTTAGCCAATGATGGGTAAGATTCCTCAAGGGAGAGATGACCTAAGACAGGCATGGTCACAAGGGAACCCTCAGGGAAAGACTTGGGGGGCTATGGAGAAAGGGGGTGATGGACCCTCACCCCTTGGCTTTTACATAGCCTGAGTCCACATTCTGTCTGCAAAGGCCTCCTAATCTCTTGGCTGCCTTACTCCCCCAGCTTGACCTAAGCCTAAAACAATGCTGGAGGTGGGTGCGACCCTGTGCTGGAAAGGGTGGGTTCCCCGGGGTGATCAGGCCTAAGAAAGAATGTATAAAATCCTGTGCAACCTGCTTTGCTAATACCCTCTATTTAAATGATAAGCGTCCAAGCCTGAAATGAGTTTGTTTCCCCAAAGTTTTATGGCCCTTTAGCTATTTGACCCTGACTCAAAATAGGCCCTCAGAGTTCTTTGAATGTTATCTATATGATCATTACTGCCTGACAATGATTGATGAGCTTTCCATATACACCTTGTATTCCTGTGCAAATTAAAGCCAATAAAAGCTTGTCAAGGCCAGGGTCAGTGTGCCCTCCTCTTGGGAGAGTGGCTGTGCTGTCCCTTTTCCTCCACAGGACTCGGTAGTCCATGTGAATTTGTCTCTCACAGCCACAATGCCATGCATCAGTGGGTGAAGGACACAGCCCCACTGACCACTAGCAGCTGGGCTCTGCCTCAGGTGTCCAATCTTATCCTTTAATCAGTGGCCCCTGAAATGCCTACAAGCTCAGCTGCTCCAGACACGCTTGTGTTTGCGCAGGCCAGAGGCGGAGAACCCACACAAACTGACCGACCAGCTCCCAGGTGCTTCAAAGC